>JAUTBZ010141660.1:0-12727 GCA_032361785.1 Lepetodrilus galriftensis | reverse complement strand
GCAATTATGGAAGCAGCAGAAGCAGGCATAAAAGTTATTGTTTGTATCTCAGAAGGAATTCCAGTCCAAGATATGGTAATAGCAAAAGAGTTTTTGAGAGGTTTGGATGTGACTTTAGTCGGGCCAAACTGTCCAGGCTTGATTACGCCAGGCGAAGCAAAAGTTGGTATCATGCCAGGTTTTATTCACCGCAAGGGTAGAGTAGGCATTGTATCAAGATCGGGTACCTTGACTTATGAGGCTGTTGATCAAGTAACAAAAGCTGGGATGGGTCAGTCGACTTGTATTGGAATTGGCGGAGACCCAGTGTTGGGTTTTACAACTAAAATGGCTGTTGAAGCACTGATGAATGATCCAGAGACAGACGGAATTATTATGATCGGCGAGATAGGTGGTGGCATGGAAGCAGAAGCTGCGCGTTATGTTCGTGACCATGGTACAAAGCCAGTTGTTGGTTTTATCGCAGGGCAGACAGCTCCAGAAGGTAGAACGATGGGACACGCCGGAGCGATTGTTGGCGGTAAAGATGATACAGCCGCTGCAAAAATGGCCATTCTTGCAGAGTGTGGCGTTCATGTTGTGAAGTCTCCAGCGGACATTGGAGCAAAGATGGTAGCGTTACTTTCTTAAGCTGTTCTTAATAAAAAATATTAGAGCTTGTTTCTTTGAAACAGGCTCTTTTTTTTAGTCATACTTTTTAACATGAAGCACTTAGCCAAAGTCATTTTAAGGATGGCCATTATATTTATGGTTATTTTTGCAATTGCGAAATTGACGGGTTTCTTGACCGTCGATCAAATAAAATATTGGCTTGTTAGTGCCAGAGCACTTTCTCCTGCTTATATGGCCACATTGGTTGTGTTATTATTAATTATAGATTTGTTTGTGACGATACCAACCATGACGGTTATAGCTTTAGCGGGATATTTTCTGGGTTTTGGATATGGGTTTATGGCTTCCATGTTGGGTTTGTTGTCCGTTGGACTTATTGGGTATGGGTTGAGTTTTGTTTATGGTCATCGAGTGTTAGTATTATTATTAAAAAAAGGAAATGAACAAAATGAAGCTAAAGCGACTTTTCGAAAACATGGTTTTATGATGTTGGTTTTGGCTAGAGCAGTTCCGATGTTGCCAGAAATAAGTTCCTATCTAGCAGGCACAACAAAGATGCCTTTCGGAAAATTCCTCCTTGCTTGGATTTTAAATGTTCTACCTTATAGTTTGCTTATTTCTTATGCTGGTTCAATCAGTTCTATGGATGATCCGAAGCCTGCTTTTTATACGGCTATTGGGATAAGTACTTCGCTTTGGATTGGTTGGTATTTCTTTAGTGCTCGCCGAAAGATTGAATGGTAATAGAAGATTGCTATTTTTGTTTTGGAGGAAAAATGATAACATGAGAATCATAATCCGAGTAATCTACAAAAGTAGTTTTTAAGAAAAGTATATCACCAGCAGGATACAAGGCGGAAGGGCATCCAGCCCAATTACATTCCTTTAAAGTGCCAAAACGTGTAAGCCAAGTATGCCAGCCTTGGTCACTAAAACCCCATCCAAATTCATTTTGTAATAGTAACGTATCAATTTGATCCTTATCGTCTTCCATACTAAAGACTTTTTTAATTGGGATGTCTGGTTGATACCATACATGATATTTTTTATCTTTAGCAAAATTCTTTTTGCAATACTTATACTCATGAGAATCTTTGGATAGAAATAAATAGGCTTTCCAGCCAAAATGAGTAGTTAAAATATAGCCTACACTCCAACCAGCATATTCCCGTTCTTCCCAGATTTTTTTATGGTATTGATTGAATTCGTCGAAGTCCTTACCTAGTCCAGCCTTTAAGGCTTTCATGGCATATATTGTGCAATGCATACTGTCTGCTTGCATCCCTTTATTTTGAATTGTTGCGAGGTATCGGTCAAAGAGACTAGTGGAGTCAGCTTGATATATTTCTTCAGCATAAGGCTTCCATTGAGTGCCATAATACTTGCTCTGGCCATTTCTGAAATTGTTGAAATATTCATTCTCAATTGCCGCAATTTTATTGATAGCATTAGGAGAATTAAAGCCTATAGATTGGTTTTTTAATTGACTAAGAGGCGTGTAAATAATAGTCGTATCAGAAGCTTGTTTGGATATTTTATTGTTTTCTGTTTTGGGGTCTTTGCAGGAAATAAAAAAGAGAAGAAGTAAAAATGGATAATAATTCATTGACTAAAAACGGGGTAAAAGATTTGCATATTGCATTTGGCAGTCTAATGTTTATGGTCACAATGGTCGTGTTTATCTACTTTCTTGGGGACCGGATCCCAGCCATGTCCACCCCAAGGATGGCAGCTTGTTATTCTTTTAATTCCTAACCAAGTACCTTTGAAAACGCCCCATTCATTTACAGCGTCAATCATATATTGAGAACAAGTGGGTTGATACCTACAACTAGAACCCAAAAGTGGAGAGATTGCCATTCGGTAGAATTTCACAGGAAGTAGGATAATCCAGTTTAAGATTTTCATCTTAGTAATTTATGATAAGAACCGCAGAAAGGCTCGTTTGTTTAGTATTGAGAAAGACTACAAGAAATTCAATTCAATTCAAAAGCCACATACTTGATAGTCAACTCATTTTTCAAGTGCATCTTTTCGTAATAGGTCTTTATGTCCAAATCTGGATGAGGTAAATCCCCCGAGTAGATATCATCATTTTGCGCAAGTAACTTAACACCTTGCTCTTCAGTTAGTACTTCAAGCGTGTATTCGTACAAAACAGTATTGTCGGTCTTCAAACGAATGACTCCACCTTTTTTTAGTATTTTGCGAAAGCGATTCAAAAAAGGAGGGGAAGTGAGCCGTCGATTGGCTTTGCCTTTTCTTAGAAAAGGATCTGGAAAGGTGATCCAAATTTCATCAACTTCTTCAGGAGCAAAGAAAGCTTCCACCTGTTCAATTCTACTTCTTAAAAAAGCTACATTATCCAAGCCCGCATCTAAGGCGTTTTTAGCCCCTCGCCAAATGCGCGCACCTTTTATATCCATGCCAATAAAATTCTTATCAGGATGCCTTTCTGCAAGGGCTAGCGCATACTCCCCACGTCCGCAAGCTAATTCTAAAACAATGGGATGATCATTTTTAAATTGTTTGGTTGCCCAATGCCCAACCATATCCACTTCTTTACCATTTTGTCCTACGAGCTTGACGTCATTATATTCATAATTCTCCAAGACATTAGGATAGGAAAGTATTTCTGCAAATTTTTGAAGTTTATTTCGGCGTGCCATCTCCTTTTTTTTTGCAAAGATAATGAAAAAATAGGATAGCTTAAGAATAATTGAATTATTACAACAAATTGATTTACTGCATGTTAGGTTGAGATAAACAAGAAGCGAAGTGATAGAAATACTACAGAAAATTTTAATTTATGCCGCAGGTTTTGGGATTGTGGCCTTAGCGGCAGAACGAATTGCGCAATATTTTACGAAATGGAAAGCACCTGTAATTACGGGGCTTTTACTCGTTGGGATCTTGACTGGGCCTTATGTACTTGGTCTATTGGACAAAGAAGCACTTCATGAACTAAGTTTTCTAAATAATTTTGCCTTAGCTTTTATTGCCTTGGCGGCAGGTGTCGAGTTCTATTTAAAAGAATTAACGGATAGTTTAAAAAGTATTAAGTGGAATACCATTGGGCAATTGACAGTGACTTTTATCATGACGAGTTTGGCTGTATATCTTATGGCCGATTTTATTCCTTTTATGCGGACCATGAATGGTTCAGCTAAATTTGCAATTTCGATTTTGATGGGAACTATTTTTGTGGCGAGGTCTCCTTCTTCGGCGATAGCAATCATTAATGAGCTTCGTGCAAAAGGGCCTTTTGTCCGGACTGCATTGGGAGTGACTGTAGTAATTGATATTTTAGTGATTATTTTATTTTCAATTTGTTTATCTTTTGGTACTAGTTTGATAACTGGAGTACGCCTAGAATGGGTATTGTTATTAAAAATAGTTTTTGAATTATTTGTTTCCTTTGTGATGGGTTGGTTGATAGGAAAGTTGTTGGTTTTTGTGCTTGCGCGAAAATGGACAACATTTGTGAAGACAGTTTTAATTCTAGGAATTGGCTTTGGAGTGTTCCAAGGCTTGCACTTTTTGGAAGGATATATTCACCATCATTTTGATGTTATGTTGCGGGTGGAAGCACTCTTGGTCGTTTTGCTTGGAAGTTTTTATGTGACCAATTATTCTAAGTATCGTTTAGAATTACAAGAGATGATGGAGCATAATGGCCCATGGGTTTATGTGATTTTCTTTACATTGACGGGAGCTAGCCTTTCTTTGGATGTGATAGCGACTGTATGGCAGATGGCCCTCGTGCTTTTTGCGGTTCGTTTGATTTCGATGATTGTTGGTTCGTTTATAGGAGGAACATTGGCGGGGGATAGGCCTTTATTTAGGAAATATGGTTGGATGCCTTATGTGACACAGGCTGGCGTGGGGATTGGTTTAGCGACGGAAATTAGCTTACTTTTTCCAGAATGGGGTAATGCATTTTATACGCTTGTGGTGGCGGTGATTGTGATTAACCAAATTGTCGGCCCTCCTATGTTTAAATTTGCAATTCAAAAAGTAGGAGAAGCGCATGTAAAAGCTAAGACAGCAATGGTGGAAGGAAATGAAGCGATTATTTTTGGCTTGGAAGATCAGTCGATTGCTTTGGCCAGACGATTGCGAGAGCATCATTGGGACACCCGAATTGTAACTACTTTGGATCCTGCTAATTTTGCTTTTTCTGAGGATATTCCAATAAGTAGAGTAAAGGACTTTAAAGAAGAAAGTATTTTGGCATTAAATCCCGAATCTGCTGATAAAGCGATTTTGTTATTATCTGACCAACATAATTTTGAATTAGCGGAATTGTTATTTGAAAAAGTTGGAACAGAAAGTATCATCGTTCGGTTAAAAGATTATAATTTGAGTAAGCACTTTGAACAACTAGGAGCACTTGTCGTGAATCCAAGTTTGTCAATGATTAGTTTATTAGATCACTATGTGCGTGCTCCATTAACCACCTCTCTATTATTGGGCCGTGAAGGGGACAGAGATACACTTGATATCGAAGTGCAAGATGAACGGATGGATGGTGTTTTGTTGCGTGATTTGAGGTTGCCTTCAGACGTGATTATCCTTTCTGTAAAAAGAGGAGCCGAAATGGTTATTACCCACGGTTATACAAAGCTGCACATCGGCGATCATTTAACTTTTGTGGGTTCTAGTGAAAGTCTTGGACAAGTATCGATGATGTGTAAAAATTTTGAGTTGCCCTTAGAGGTTAAGAAAAAATAGTCTTTTTCCCAGATTCCTTTTGGTGTAATTGTCCCTGCAAATGGCATGACTTTCGTTTGTGTTTTACTTGTAAAGTATTGGTTTTATTCTTCTTTAGGATAAGGTCAAGACTATCAATAAGTAATACTAAACGCAAATATGCCATATATGAGAAAGGCACTTCTTTTTGTACTTTTACTGTGGAGTTTTTTGGCGCAAGCTCAACAATTACCGCTTCAAGCCCAATTTAATGATCTGCAAGGTGTCATAAATCCAGCGGCTGTAAATCCTAATTATACCCATAGTGGATATGGATTAAATTTTGGAGTAAACCATCGAACACAATGGACGGGTATTCCGAATGCACCCAAAACAAGCATATTGCAAGCTGATTATGTTTATGAAAGTGATCCTGTAGGATTGATTTTTGGTGGCCATATTGTAAAAGATAAAATTTCTAGAATAGGAGTAATCGGAGCTTATGGAAAAATTGGGGCTTTGTTTTCTGATAATCCAAAAAATAGTGGTTTGTCGGTAGGCTTGTCGGGTGGTATTGTGCAGTATGCTGTCGATACTCGAAATGCAGAATTAATAGATGCTGACGATGAAGCTGTTGCGTTATTGAATAGTAACAAATTGTATCCTGATGTAGGGTTAGGAGTGGCCTATTATAAAAGAATAGGGCGGAAGGATGATTTGGTCTATGCAGGGCTTTCTGTTCCTCAATTATTTGGGTTGGATTTAGCCTTTAGAAATGATAATAATAATTTTAATATTAAAAGAGTTCAGCACTACTATGCGCAGTTCGGTTATATGAAAAACCTACATAAAGAATCTTCTTATTTAGAATTTTCTAGTTGGGTAAAATATGTGAATGGTGCTCCTATCAATGTTGATGCAAACCTCAAGTACCAAATGACAAGTATTTTATTCTTGTCTTCTGGTGTTAATAGTTCAGGTTTGTTCAATGGTCAAGTCGGAATGGAATTCGATAATAAAATTGGCAACGACAATGTCGTACGCTTGACGTATGGATTTAATGCACCATTTTTTGGCAATAGTCCTCAGTTTGGTAGCGCACATGAAATTGGTTTGTCTATTGGATTGGATCGTTAATTATACCCCAAATTTATTCTGATGAAATATATTCTTTACTTTTCTATTTTCTTCTTTTCGCTTTCGCTAAATGCACAAGTAACTGCTGGTGAAAAAGCGGCACTGCAAGCGGTCTATACGGCTTTGGGTGGTCCTAGCTGGCTCAGTGAAAATGATAGCGACCCAACGAATGATTGGGATTTTTCTCAGCCCGTAACTAGCGATTGGTTTGGAATAGAAGTGGATGGTGGACATGTTGTTGAATTAATCGTTACGAACTTTAGTATTCCAGGAAAAAATAATGCGATTGGATATATTCCAGCAGAAATTGGTAATTTTCCTTTTTTGCGCAAGCTTGCAATTGCCTATGCGGACTGTTCGGGTACGACTATTCCTTCAGAAATAGGGCAATTAGATAGTTTGCGTTCTCTAGATTTAGCGCATAGTAACTTGGAAGGACTTATCCCAAATACTATCGGGAATCTAAAAAAACTAAGAACTTTATATGCTTCAAATAATATGCTTTCAGGATCGATTCCTACGACTATTGGACAATTGAAGGATTTAAAATATTTGCAGTTTGACCATAATGATTTGACAGATATTCCTGACGAGATTTGCGCCTTGACCAGCTTGAAAAGCTTGTATTTATATGGTAACAAATTTACTTGCGAGCTGCCTTTAAATTTTGGCAACTTGACAAATTTAGAGTCTCTCTGGATTCAAGACAATCCAGGATTGACAGGTCCTATACCTACTAGTGTTGGTAATTTGACAAAGTTGAAGTGGATTTGGATGTCAAATACTGGCATTCTGGGGCCGTTACCGAATACCGTAGGAGGATGGACAAATATCAAGGTAATTGATATTACGAATAATCCAAATTTGGACGGTGAAATTCCAGCAGCTTTTGGTAGTCTTAGCACGCTAGTTCGGTTCGGAATGGGCGCTAATAATCTTTCTGGTTCAATACCCGATCTTTCTGGATTAACTAGCATTGAAATGATATCGCTTTCTGATAATAAGTTAGCCGGAGCAATTCCAGCTTCGATGGGGAATTTAGCTACTTTGGAAAGACTATTTTTGGATGAGAATAAACTAACAGGACTCTTGCCAAAGGAGCTTGGGCAGCTCAAAAAATTAGAAGTACTTTATCTTTCTGATAATAATTTTGATGGTTCTATACCTCCTGCATTTGGGGGGATGACTGTGTTGAATACGCTTAACTTGAATAATGCAGGGCTTTCAGGTGCTTTGCCAAAAGAACTAGGGCAATTGACAGAAATGGAATGGTTTTTTGTGGGTTATAATAATTTATCGGGAACGATTCCTAGTGAGTATTCCGCTTGGACGAATGCTGATTGGTTGAACTTTAGTAAGAATCATTTTAGTGGTAAGCTTCCAGATTTTAGAACTTTGAGTCTGTCTACTCTTGGCATCACAAGTAATGCATTTCAGTTTGGCGACTATGAGGCGGAGTTTGATTGGTACGAAGCGAATGCAGGTATTTTGGATGACTATCAAGCAAAGTTAGATTCCACCGAAACAAAAAATGTGACCACTGGAGATAATATTACTTTGGTGACAAATTGTAGTGGCTCTAAGAATCACTATAAATGGTCTAAAGATGGGAGCCCGATTGGTGGAGATTTTTCAACTTTAAATTTAACAAATATTCAATTAAGTGATGCAGGGGATTACACCTGTGAAGTGACTAGTGAGATAGTGACTGGCTTGACGTTGTATAGAAATCCAGTTACGATCGATGTGGTTGCGAAGCCAAGTGCTAATGAGGCGCCGGGTGGAGTTATTAATAATAATGTTTTTTGGGTGAGAGCAGATGCAGGTGTTTTGTTTGCAAGTCTGGATGTGGCAACATGGATGGACCAAAGTAATGGCGGTAATGATGCCGCACAAAGCACTGCTGCTTACCGGCCTTCTTTTATTTCTAGTTTGCACAACTATAATCCAAGTGTTCATTTTGATGGTACAAACGAGTACTTAAGTATGAATAATCTTATAGCTGCTGGGAGCAAAAATCTAAGCGTATTTGTCGTAGGAACTAATGAACAGGGAGGTGATTCGTGGCATGCAATGGTTTTAGGGCAAAGTAATAGTGGATGGACAGGAGGTGGGTATGGTGTTAGTGGATTAGGTGGAGCTTCAACGGATTTTAGCTTCTGGGTAAATGATTATGGTTTTCAAGAAGTTACTGCTCCTCTTATTAAAAATAAAATAACAATCTTAGAAGGAAAATACAATAGTACCCAAATCGAACTTTACCAAAACGCATACTTGGAAGGAACTAATGCTTATTCAGGTATTATAGGGGATAATGGTACGACCCATCTTGGTGGTGGTGTCGGAACAGATTATAATCATAAAGGCTATATTTCTGAAGTGGCTATTTATGATACAGACCTTTCAGTAAATGATAGAAGAAAAGTTAATTCTTATTTAGCAATTAAATATGCTACAACACTGGATCGAAGTGGAATGGCTAATAACTATATTAATAGTGCAGGGAATTCTATTTTTACAGCAGTGCCAAAATATTGGAATGATATTATTGGAATTGTGAGAGATGATAATAGTACGCTTGCGCAAAAACAAGCTCATCTCACAAATGATAGCACTAGGATTTATTTGGCTGTAATTAAAACTAGAAACGAAACCAATGCTGGTGTTTTTTCTACGGATTTACAGTCAGTTATTTTGGGTAGTGATGCTGGGCAAATGTATGCGACTGAAGCGACTTTGACGGATAAACCTAGTGGCGTATTTAGATTGCTAGATCGGTCATGGCAATTAACCAACACTGATTTTGATGGAACTTTTAGCATTGATATAGTATTAGATGATTGTGCTTTTGTTAATCCAATCACAGTATCAGATATTCGAGTCTTATTGGATGACGATGGTGACTATACAGATGCACAGATTCTGGATAACTCAAATATAACTATTAGTCTGGATGGAACAACAGTAACAATTGGTAATATTACAAATAGCCAGTTGCCCGAAAATTCAACTGCTTTCTTGTCTCTGGGGAGTTTGACAAATCCAGTGTTGACGATGCCGTATAATATGACGCTCTGTACAGGGGCTTCTTTGGATGTTAATGGGACGGTGTATGATGTAAATAATCCAACAGGAATAGAGGTGCTGACTTCCAGCCATGGTTGTGATAGTTTGGTGAATGTGAACTTGACATATACACAAGCTGTAGAGACAAATTTGAATCAAGATTTATGTACTGGTGGGAGTCTTTTGGTGAATGGGATTGTCTATGATGAGTCCAATCCAACTGGAACAGAAACGATTTCAACGGCATCTGGCTGTGATAGTCTTGTCCATGTTAGTTTGACCTTTGGAGGGGTGATTGAAACAAACTATAATCAAGAATTATGCTTTGGCGAAAGCATAGATGTAAATGGAAATACCTACGATGCAGCAACGCCAACTGGCACGGAAACTTTAACTGCAATGTCAGGTTGTGATAGTCTTGTACATGTTAGTTTGACATTCAAAGAAGTCATTGAAACAGATTTTACTCAAGAATTATGTTTTGGCGCAAGCATACTTATAAATGGAAATACTTATGATGCAGTAAATTCGAATGGTACAGAAAAAATGACTGCAATGTCAGGCTGTGATAGCCTCGTGCATATTAATTTAATGATTTTAAATCAGATTCAAACTGATTTGGATCAAATGATTTGTAAAGGGGGAAGCCTGGTTGTAAATGGCACAACCTATGATGGCGCTACACCAACAGGAAGTGAGACCTTAACTTCTTTTCAAGGTTGCGATAGTATTGTTAATATTTCATTGACTTTTGAGGAATCTATTCAAACGGATTATGAACCAAAGCTTTGTGCTGGAGAAAAGGTCGTTGTGAATGGGACGATCTATAATGCTTCGAATACTTCTGGCAGTGAGACATTTTCCTCTAGTCAAGGCTGCGATAGTATTGTTAATATAAATATTTCATTTTTAGAGGCTTTAGGGACCGCTTATGAGCCGAAGGTTTGTGAAGGTTCAAGTGTGGTGGTGAATGGAACGACCTATGATGGGTCGAATCCATTTGGTGTAGAGACGATTACATCTAGTCAAGGTTGCGATAGTATTGTAGACGTAAAATTAATATTTGTTGCTCCTGCCCAGACTGATTTAATTCAAACTCTTTGTAAGGGAGAAGAGGTGATGATTAATGGAGTGGCTTATAGTGAAGTGAATCCAACAGGTACGGAAGTGTTGATGTCTTCAATGGGTTGTGATAGTATTATTAATATTTCCTTGAATTTTACGAATGCTCTTTCTGTTGCAAAGGATACGACTATATGTATGGGTGGCTCATTAGAAATAGGTGGGCAAGTATTTGATGTAGATAATCCAGCAGGTACGGTGACTCTTACCAGTGTTAAAGGTTGCGATAGTATTGTTCAGATTAGTTTATCTTTCTTTGACGGAGGGCCAGAGGTGGTGGATGATAATTTTATAATGAGTCATTCAGGTGAAAAGACATTTGATTTTTTAGTGAATGATGTGTTGCCAGAAAATTGGGTGATAGAAATAATTAATGCGAACCATTCAGATTACTGGGTTTTAAATGAGGATAACCAACTAGTAGTATTTGGTGATAAAGCTTCTTCAGGGGAAGCGCTGAGTATCTCTTATCAAATCTGTGATGAAAGATGTGGTGACCTTTGTGCAGCCGGAGAAATTTATATTTCTTTTGATTATCCAAAAAATCAAAAAGATGTTATTGTGTCTGATGTTTTAACATTAAATGGGGATGGTAAGAATGACATCTTATTTTTCAAAGGAGTTAATCTTTCAACAAATGAAGGGTTAGTTGTCTTCAATAGATGGGGAGATTTAGTCTTTTCTGAAATGCCCTATATGAATGGTTGGGATGGTAGAAGTAAGAATGGTAAAGACTTGCCAAGTGGTACTTATTACTATGTATTATATCTAAACAGGGCAGAAGGAAACACGATAAAGGGCGATGTCTTATTGGTTCGATAATTTTGCTTAGATTTGTTTTCTATTTTTGTGAAAACAGATTCAATGAAATTATTTAGAACGGTTTTGCCAGTGTCGGCCTCAAGCTTGCAGATTGATTATACAACACCCATATGCCTTATTGGGTCTTGTTTTACGGAGCATGTTGGGGGCAAATTGTCGGAGGCAAAGCTGCCAATTTTACAAAATCCGTTTGGAATATTGTATAACCCATTCTCTATTGCAAAAAGCATCGAAAGGATTATTGATAATGAGCCATACGTCGAAAGTGATTTGATTCAGCAAGGAGGTCGATGGGTGAGTTTTGATCATCATGGTCGGTTTGCAAAAGTATCTGCAAGTGAATCTTTAATTGAAATCAATAGCTCTTTGCAGCAAGCACATAGCTTTTTGCTGCAAGCGAAAATTCTATTTATAAGTTTGGGTACAGCGAAGGTTTATGAACAAAAGACTTCTGGTGCCGTGGTTGCAAATTGTCATAAATTTCCATCAAATAATTTTAATTCTTACCTTTCGGAAAAAGAAGAGGTAGTTGCAGTTTTGGCGCAAGCACTAAAAAAATTAAAAATATTCAATCCTAATATTCAAGTTGTTTTCACAGTGAGTCCTGTCCGTCATTTGAAAGATGGCTTTACCGAAAATCAATTGAGTAAAGCGACCTTGTTATTAGCTATTAATGACTTGCGTAAAAAAGATCCGAGTATTATATATTTTCCTTCGTACGAAATATTAATGGATGACTTGCGTGACTATCGTTTTTATGCAAAAGATTTAGTGCATCCAAGTGAAGAGGCTATTGATTATATTTTTGAACGATTTATGGATGTCTTCTTTCAGGAAGATGCACGTGATTTGCGCAAGCAAATACTCAAAATATTAGCTGCGGTGAATCACCGCCCTTTTAACAGGGAGAGTGAGGAGTATGGGTTATTTGTGAAAACAACTATCGGAAGGATGGATGAGTTAGTGTTGAGGAATCCTTTTTTGAGTTTTCAAAAGGAGTATGATTTTTTAGGAATATAGAAAGGCATGCCTAAGGTGCGTATAACATATTGCACAAAATTAAGAAATAGTATTTTTATTCAATGGAGAATATCCGCCAATTTTAGAATCAAAAATCTTAAACAATAAAGCCCCATAGGGGCGGCACTATTTGTAGCCAATGCGAAGCATTGGCAATTAATGTTACCCAAAACATAAGACATAGCAAGTTACGTTGGAAGGAATTGCCGAAGAGTAAGGGCAAATTTGAAGATTTTGAAATAAATTTATTTTGGAT
>JAUTBZ010141649.1:0-10066 GCA_032361785.1 Lepetodrilus galriftensis | reverse complement strand
ACTATGGTTGTGCAGTGCCAATGGTCTTAGTAACGAGACAAGTACTGAAGTAATAAGACTCTCAGTGTACTTTAAGCTATTCACAGTCCTCTTCTGTGAAATCAGAAAATCCAAGAATAACTATATGTTAACTGTCATGGAACGCATACGCTTTGTGAGTGGAAACAACGGTTGAGAAATGAACTAATTCATTATGCATTTAGGACACGAATGACACTAGAATAGAGATAATGTATGTACTATAGTATTAAGGCACAAGCACCATTAGTACAAGACGTACACTGGAGCGTGACGCACTAACAAATAGCCGTATGTGACTAATTACTAGCTACTATTATTGCATTATCTATCAATAGCTCGCCGTTAAACTGGGTTGACGGTTGATGACGCAAGCCAAGGTTGATATGATGGGAATAACACGAAACAAAGTCATCGTTGATCAATACAAACACTGCTGTGCTTCTACTAATATTTATATGTCAGTTCTGTCAGAACCTTTTCATGAACAAGTCTAAATAATCTTTTAAATAATTGAGAACTCTAAATATAAGAATATGGGGAAAATGGACGGCATCTTCCACGATATTGCATTAAATGTATATTTGTGTATAACATATAACACATGAAATCTATGGTCCCGAGATTATGAAACCTTTCTGAGTACGATTTCATGCTCAATTCAAAGGTTTCTTCACAAATTTTCATATACAATCTGAGTTTGAACATGAAATCGTATTCAAAGAATTTCGTAATCTCTTTAGTATCAATATACGCATAACTTATAATTGTCATTGCAAAATTCCACTGGCCCTTAAGAGCGTATATCTATATATTCAGCTAACATGGATTGGAACATGCTCAGGCTGCGGATCGTTCACTGGTTGCTATAGATTATGTTCTCTATGTATAATACTAATTAATATTATTATAAATGTGTGCCACCTACTGAGGCGCTGGAGACATACAAGTATGTACAATACAGTTAAAATGGTGTCTAGTGGACATATCAGCTTATTAGTATGGGTGTTAAAATAGTAAAAGTTCCTTCAACTTTATCTACCATTTATTTGACTAACGGGTCGACGCATCGACCGTAAGCCGTTTTTCCCCGAATCTACGCAAAAACCCGCGAAAGCACTGAAATATTAAAGAAACTTCTATACTAGACCATGGCCTTTTTCAACCAATTGCAACAACTTGGATTCATTGCATCAGTCTGGAACTGTTTTTCCACAGAATTCTCTAAAGAAGTACATTACAATAGAACGCCTGCATATCCATCAACTTAAAAATCAGCGAACACAATCAAATTATCTCTATACACAACCTCACTCATCGTTGACAAGCGCACGTACACATGCTGATTACTGGGTTTGGCACCAAATTCTCCATGCAAACTACTATTATTCAAGGCCTTTTTAGACACCACCTTAACTATATATGTATATCTGACGCTACGCTAATCATGCGCTAATGTCACTTCCGTTCACGCAATTACCGAGTGGCGCTTCCGGTGGGAGTAGAGGAAGTGAATGGATGATAGCCCGGATGTAGTCAGTTCTTGCCTGTGTCGACAATCGGAAGTTGATCTAAATATATACATAGGTGTTAAATTCTCCTTCTTCACGAATACATTTATTGTGTCTCAACTTTTTGTTTTTCGAGATAACGATATCCCGTATCCACAGTGTCCAATGTCTGAAATGGATTAGATCAATACATTCTACGTGTGCTATATAAATAGTGTGATATTGTTCATATGGTTCGGAATAAATTTACTGTAGCGTTTGCCCTAACCACTACCAACATGGCTATCAAGCAACGATATTAATCAAAATAGTAGCTTCGCGAATGCATATCGCAATTACAATTGAGTACAATCAATTTACTGGTGGTTGTAGTGCCAACTAATTACTTTGCACTACGTTCACATACACATACTTAATTAACATGTTATACTTGCGCTATTGTTAAGATGATCTACACCAATGTCAAAGTATTACTTTTGCGTTGTGTAAGTTCATTAGAATTACGAGATAGGCTTATTAACTATTGCATTGTTATTACGATTGATTGATAAGTTATACATATTTCTATATATCAGATTCAAGGTGGTCAATTACTTGTTCATGCTGGAAAATATGTTTCTTCGTACGAGATAGTTGCCTTTGTCCGTTTCAATGGTATTCAGTCCAGATTTCACATGGGCCATAACTGATTTGATTCTTTCCATGCAAGATTAGATGCTGTTTATGTCAGAATCGATGTTGTTCCTTCCATATTCTAGGTTATCCATGCTTTGTTCGATGTTGTCTGTCAGATTTGACGTTGTTCATGACTGATTCGAGGTCGTCTGTGTCATTAGATTCTAGGTCGTCCGTGTCAGATTTGAAGGTTTCTATGTCAGATACAAAGAAACGTAAATCTTGCATTTCCCATCATAGCTAGTTGTCACATGTTAATCTCTGACATACTATGCATACATTGACTGCCAACCATGACTATTACTACACATAGTGTAATGTCAACAAGTTGTACGTTCAGCCAACAAACCGTTCAAAATTGATATTAATCTACAAGAACTGTACAACTCTCGGCAGACCTTCAAGTCCTCCCATACAAGGCGTGTATCAACTTGAAGTTAGAACCAGCGCCGAAACGGTACAGACCTTAATGTTCTCACAATTATATTAGCTAGTGCGGAAGCGCAATAATATACTGAGTGCCCCCTATGCATACAATCGATACAGAATTTGGAGTTTCAATCAAGAAACGGTCCTTGCCATTCCCACAAGATAGGCCTCGTCGCCCCAAACCGAACCAGCGCAGCAGAAAAACCCCTTTCAGAATGCAAGCGACATTGGGAGAGTTTTTAAGGGGGTCTCATTGACCACGAACCGTGAAGTGCACTCGGGATGTGAGGAGGTTACGGAAGAGTTCATCAGCGATCGAGAGGAGTGTTCCAGAGCGACAATAGGAGCTCCGGTAGCACCCTCTGGTGTCATATTTTCGTCTGTCAGTATCCGTACCCTCGTTCTCTATAGAGTTAGGAGGTAACGAGAGATTTGACGTCTACCGATGAGCTTTTAACGTGGTAATGACAATCCGTTTAGGCACGAGAGTTACGGTATTTGTACATAGGAAGTTTTAAATATAAATATGCAATTATATCAAAGGTACGAACATATTAAAGAAGCTATGATTATTGAAACATTCGAATGGTTCATGGATGAATACCTACGTGGTAAGAACAAGGTATGCCATCTAAGTTATGTGGCTCTTTCTGCATGTTAACTTCAAGGATGCTAATATTACATTATGACAGACAAACATATATTTATTCAATTAAGAGTCATTGACCAAAATACAGTATATATCATTTTGCGCATGATTGAATACATAACACATACGTTCCTCTTCTTCTTAACATTATATAAAATAAACACACATTACTTAATTGTTCCACTCAGACATAATTGACACATGTGTCGTACCAAAACAGCAACCGGCCCCTTCCAGGGTACCCATCTACAGCTTAGACGGAGTCAAATGAATGTGCACCTTGCGATAACTGGCTTCGTTCTAAGTCGGCGCCACAACTCAGCACACACAAAGCACATCAAGCAGGTCAGCAGGAAGAGAGATAACGACACTATATTTATGTTATCAGTCATTTTCCTTCACTGTCCATGCTTCCGAAGCCAGAGGTCATGTATATTGATTCCTAGAAACAACCAGATTACCACTGAGACTCGCCAGAGAATACCCACATCACACCCCCGCCAGCGATGTCCAAGTAATATACAAACTTCAAGTCTCAACTCCCGTTAATAACAAGACTCATGTGGAAAGAACTTTTCTGAATGTTAAGTTTCTTTTGTTACGAAAGCCGCCTGAGGTAATTGCTGTTGTATTGAAATTGTAAAAAGTCTCTGGTCACCAACACAGATGCAGAGAAAGACATACTGGTTGTGTTGATCAACGATGACACCCAGACATGGTGTAAACTGATAGTGCAATCTCAAAGAAACTACAGTGGACACGTTCTTGAGCCTGGTTCTTGTGTTGGCTACAATCGTTTTTTGTCTTGAATGTGTTTTTTTGTGTCTTGTATTACACCAAGTTCATACGGACTGATGTCCAGCCTCGCCAAGGTCTCCTAGACAAAACGACCTAATCCCAATGGTGTAGGCAATGGATAAGGTTAGAGTTGCGGTGTTAGTACAATAGGGATTCCAGCAGGACGTTCATACATGCTGACCATACAATCAAACGAAATGTCCATGTAATACTAGTGCACACCGATGTTCCAATTTCAGCCTATAACTTGTAAAAGTGAAGCCGTAGAGAAGTTTATTATTGTTGAGTGTCAAATTAAGATATTTATGTTTTCATAAATCATACATTTTATATAAAGATTTATAATAATAATTGCCCCGAATTTAGAAACCATTCTCGTAATGGAACCTGTTCCGAATATTATGGCACTCAATCACTAATTCAACGAACATTTCAGCCCCCATCATCGGACTTTAGACGTAGATACGGTGGATCCAATGACAATTTCGTCTGTAAAGCTATACCATCACCGTGTGATATAACATTGAGTGTGATTGATGTCATAATATCTGTTATTTCTAGCATTCTGTCTGTACCTAGATATTAGGAAATTCCCGAAATTTCTATATTTTACTCAGAGATCATAACAGCTGGTAGATAATGACTTACATTTTCATTTATTACTGGCGATTGCAACATTTCTAAGCACAAGTATACTTCCCGAGATATTTGACATATAAGTATACCCGTATATATACAATAGACACAAGACAAAACGCATACTAATTATTTACTTTAATTTACTTTCTAATTACCGTAGAACAATGATATAGGTACTGGCCTAATGCGAAACAATGATGCAAAAGGAACTTCATCAATTTGACGGCGATTAGGTGTAATCATAATAGTGTTTCAAGGATGAAGGATCTCACGCCACACGCCTTTAGTTAACATATGAAGAGCACATTCAAATGCACAGTCAAACCATGCCCATATTTCCACGTCGAAGACAAACAGCGACATCCTGCTGAAATGTCAGTCTGTCCATAGATCCTAGACAGCCAATGACTATTATAACCCTTTTAGTATAAACCGTGAGCTTCCTCTGTCCATCTTAAATATTCATGACGTGAGACATCATGAAGACTGCTATATCCGTGTCTCACTCCAGTCGCTTTGAAGGATGTTCCAAGTGCTAACTTGCGACATCTTGCCTCAAATAACGTGATGTTGTATTTACAGAAGTCTGCCATATAAAGGCGGGATGATTTCAAGCAAATTCAGATCAAATTACAACATATGACTATTATCCTCTTTGAGGGAGATCACTTTCTCGCATCATTCCTTCTCATTTATTCATGTTGACCTTCAAACAAAAAAGAAAAGTGAATTCTTCAACACCTGTTTGAAAGAAAATAAGAAAAATTACCCGACTATTGATTCCATAATTAGTTTGCTGCTGTTTAGTATCAATAATAACTTACACATTGAAAAATCAACGGAATAGGGAAACAATTTTCCAGTTTGGGTTATTATTACGAAAAAGGATGTGACTCCACAAGAACACGTGTTAAGAAACACTGAAATAGTAGATGATTTATAGATTTCCCGATTCAGTTTTGTTAAGAGTGCAATCAGATTTGTTGTAAATTCTGATTGCCTTGAAGATCATGTCTGAATGATGACATACTGGATTGGAAAACAAAACATATTGTATTCCTTAAGTTGAAAAGTGATACTATTTCGTTTTCCTTTGTCCATAACCGTATATTTGCCGATCAATATCTATGTTTATTTAAATTATACGTTTTTTTGACGGCATGTTTATGATTCCACGAGCAGTATTTTTCTTCTGAAGTCTTCGTGACACCACACATCTCAAGGTTTTACTACTGGCGAATCTGTCTTTTCATGAAAACCGGATCAGGTACAAATAGGGTAATGTGACAAAATGTTCTAGTTGTTATCAAATTTCTACATTTCCTATGTTATTGCAGCACTTTCTTCAATTAATCGTCATTGTCATGCAAGCTTATTACTTTACTGAATGCATTTCAACAATGCCAATACATGCCTTGCTATGAGAGTAATGCAATAAAGATGGTTTCACGAAACTATGACCAATAATGGTTTTCAATATTTTGAGAGAGAAAAATGGGGATTTGGAAATTTGACAGTGCAAGATAAATAAAACACGAATGTAACATTATAAAACGTCAGTATTGTAATATAATTATTCGTTAAAACGAAAAATAAAATCACTTTTTATTAATAATTACCAATAATAACACTAATAACAAGTATTACAATAATAACATTATTCATAATAACAATAATACTAATAATAATAATACTAATAACAATAATATTAATAATAATAATAATAATAATAATAATAATAATACTAATAAAAATAAAAATAATAATACATACATACATATTTAATATAGCTATATCAAATGCATTATTATAAACTGATTAAACACACATATTATAAATAAGTAAATAACAAATAAATAAATTAATAAATAATAAGAACAACAACAATACCTACTGCTACTACTACTACATACTACTGCTACTACTGCTACTGCTACTGCTACTACTACTACTACTACTACTACCTACTATTACTACTTACTACTATATACTACTACTAACAATATTATTATTATTATCACACCCACCTTTACTGTATATACTTTTACGAATATTTTAATTAACTCATCATCGAAATGATTTCTGGTTAAGCATGTAACAAGATCATTGAACGACATTAAACTTTTCCATAAACGTACGTGAGAAATACCAACATATCCATGCTATTTTTACTTGGAAGGATGTCTCTGTTACCAACTAGACAACCAAGACCAATTCTGCCTTCATTACTGAACTAAATTTGACCATTTTTGATAGGTTCTTGACAAGAAAAACGTTGTTGTTTGACAGCTCACCTATGGTATTCCGGATGTCTATGCCGGGGTTAGTTTGTCGGTGACACAAATATAGCTGCAGGACGTCAGAGGTGACTACCACAGACGCCAGGAGGACATACCCGGTTTTTAGGGGAGCTAAATATATTTCAGACTAGGCACATTTATACATTTAAATGAGATGTATAATTGAATCCAGAGCGGACGTTTTTTTCGGAGCTAATAAGGTGTCAAATTATCCCGTTAGTCGACATTGGGATGGAAAACTCGTATGAATTTGCTGCACTGTTGATTTTAATATTCTACAAGCTTGTATGAACATTTTGATATATGATGAAGCATATTGTAACGTTGGTTCACGTTTTAGATTTTTTTTGCTTGTCGGCTGCTTCGGTAGTACAACTTAGTGAAAATATGCTCTCTCCTGTGCCCATAACTCAAATACAGATTATTTTGCCAGTCAGTATTTTTCATTTCGAATGTTACAATCTTTGAAATCTGTAAGTTATGACGATTATTTTAAACACAAATCATCAAATGAATATATATTTCATTATCGATATGCTGTAAACCACACAGTGAGTTTTTCGTTACCCGGCTATACGTATGTATTGTTAGATATTTTACATACAGCAACATCTTAAACCATGGCATAAAGTTAACATTTCACTTATCATATTATACCATTCTCAATCGATTTGATATTATTTACTCAATTCTTTTTAATGCACTTCAGTCTACAAAAAGAAATTTCCGATTCGCAAATGCGTCCATATAAATGATTACATTTGTAATGCGCATGCGCGAATTATTCTAATGGCGTCGACTCCTTCCGGTTTTCTTGCCTCTTGCAACCAAAATCCAACATGGAGGTCAGATGATAAATTGACAATTATCTCCATAGCAGTTTTCTCCCTTTGTAACATAACGATTGATGGTTAAACCTCGCTATATTCTCTCAGTTATGCAGGCGTTCCTGTAGTCTTCTTGAATGGGAGACCTGTGTGATATAGTCAAATTAAATGTTCTATGGGACGTGACAACTGTCGACATTGAGGCACGTTCGGAGCTATAGCTATAGAGCCATGACGTAATGAAGAGCTTAGGTTGTTTCTGGTTTCTTCTCAGCACGCCCAGCGTAACGCGGGTTGGAATGCATTCTCTACTTGATACTTAAGTTATTAGTCAAATAGTATTGCTAAATGTAGACATTCAGAATGGTAGACTGCCAACTTCTGATTTCTTAATAGCGTAGATGGTTTGGACTTTGTATCAGAAATCCCGAGGTGCAACAAGAGTAAAACGTATAATAAACCTGTAACGGTATGATTGTCAAAAGTAAATTATATTACGAAGAACGTTTTAGATGTATTTATCGTTAATAATTATCTAAGTAATGATTACTGTTTTTATTCATCAGAAAGATAAATGCAGCAACAGTAATCATACAATATATAAGTTAGATATATTGTATTATTTAATGAATTTCTTTCGTATAAAACCACCAGTCCCATCGTATCTGAGCCGGTGTCCTATAACAACGTCCTATCTGTCACTACAAGATAGTCTTGTTCCATCCTCTGAAACTTACGGCCACCAATGGCGGATGCTATGTAGTCAATGACCATGCGTTTCATAGAAAGGGCTTGTCCTTATTGCTATTGAAACTTTTAAATACATTTATAGACATTTATTTTAAATACATAGACCATCGTATTTCTTATATGTTTCGTCCAATAGTTGGGACTATTTGGCAGTATTACAGCGATACATGAAGGAACCACGACGGTTTGGTTATTAGATAAATGAACACCGTCTGCAATGATAAGAGTGCTGATGAACTGTCTTTCGGTGTTGGCGGCATACAACTGTAGATCAGTTGAAACAGAACATAGGGAAGAACAGAATCAACATCGATGTCGTGCTGCATGTACCTCAACCGTAATTTCAAATGACAGAAGGAGCTGTCGATATGTTTGCGTGATGTTGCTGTTCGTGAAACAGAGTTTCAAAACCACGTCCAGACGGAACGATCTATTACGGAGAGTATCGATGGCTAAGCTAGGGATGTGGAAGTATACTTATATATGAGGGTGGGGGCGGAAAGGGGAACGGGAGGTCAAGGATGTGTTACATTCTACACAGCAAAGACAACAGAGGACATCTATATGCTGTTTCTATTCATCACATATAGCATGATATATCTCATGTCTGTTATCGAAGTTCACGTGACCTATAGCATTCTACCATTGCAAGAACTTTTCAGATTTAGAGTTACTTCCCATTACGCGATAGTTCAGGGTGAGACATATACTATGGTCAAGTTTACTTATATTTCTGTCTGTTTACCAGAGAACTAGTGTTCTGCATAATATCTGGCCTTGCGATATTAATTAAACGCCAACATTAATTAATATATCGCCAGATCATTGACAATGATCATATAGCGCTATTCTACTGGAGGAGGTGATGGTAAACGTACATCATATGAGATAATGGTAATACTACGTCGATGTGCCCATGCCAGGATTAACGTGTAGCTTCCCTTCCAACATGGTGATATAAATATCAGTAGGTGTCTGGGGAGATATTAAATTTCACATGGACTGTTGCTCTTCGTGTCCTCACCTCTCCATTTCTGTCACGAACGATTACGGACGTGATGGTTACGTATTCATCCGCGAACCGTGGTCCATAGACTACTTCTCCACGCTGCAGGATATTGAAAACTTCCTGTGTAGTAGTTTGACATACAAATTCAATCTTAACATAATCTACATTCACAATGATACGTAATTATAATTATAATAATAGTTACTAATAATTTTAGTCCTAATAAATCCAATGGTTCACTCAAATGACAAAACAAGATTATTATTAATAATAATAAAATAAATAATACTATTACAGAATAATATATAATAATATTAATAATAATAATAATAATAATAATAATAATAATAATAATAATAATAATAATAATAATAAAATAAATAATACTATTACAGAACGATATATGCTGATGATGCTATTACGACTACTACTACTACTACTACTACTACTACTACTACTAC
>JAUTBZ010141638.1:0-12729 GCA_032361785.1 Lepetodrilus galriftensis | reverse complement strand
CATACACACACACACACCTTGCATGCACACACACACACACACACACACGCGTGCACACATACACACACACACACACACACACATACACACACACACACACACACACACACACATACAACACAACTTATCTAATAGTTTCCCCACCCTCAGCATTGTAATAATACATGTATCTGTAGTAAGAAGTAGATAAGAATCTATGCAAATCTCTGTTACTGACAGATAATAACGAGACATTCCTAACTCATGATCATGTTTACAGTCATAATAAGACATTCAACTTTGATATTTATTTTGATAATAGATAATACATGTGAGATGTATATTATAAACCATCTACTTATAAATAACATTGTACTAATTATATAACCTACATTTAACGACAGTATAGAACTTTGCAAAAATGTGCATTTGTACTTCAACTTTTAATGTTATTTATACACATTGTAACCTTGTATGCACATTTCAACATTATACTTTGCAACACACCATCAGATCATTGTACATTACAAGCGGCAGTAATCTTAGAGTAATGTGTAATGGCGTAATGTGATGCGCTTTTCTCTCAACATTTAGCCTGGTTCCTATAACCTGTCTCTGATCTAGACAGTAGCAACTATGCCAGTTTCATATTGGAATATAATTTCCCATCTATTGCACAAGAATAAATAGTATTTATAGGCCACGTTTAACAAAAAACACCATATGGAAAACTGTGTTTACTTTACATACATAGTATTTGTCATTATATCGATCATAACTGTAGCCTACAGATATGACATAAACAATGAATCATATATTTATTTTTGTCATTATTATTGTGTTAAATCTCTCAATATATTTAATATAGGCAATTATTATTTTAATTGAAGTCAAGCTGTTTCGATCGATTTCACTAGCAAATAGAATCCATTTTTATTTCAGGCGTCTTCTGTTTCTTTAATAAATGTTCATTTCAAGTTAAACAGATTAGCTGTCTGTGAAATATCCCCAGTAAATTAATCTGAATAGATTCAAGTTAACATCTATAATGCATTTCTGGTTTACCCCGGATACTGTGAAAGGTCACTGAGTATAAACTCGCATCATTTAGCCGACAGTATATTGACTGGCAAATGTCTTATCTCATTAACATGCCACTTGCCACTTATACAGATGTCGACAGATGTACATCGCTGTGATATGTACATGGAAAATAATGTACATTATCTGTGTGTGCATTCTCCAAGCTCCAAGCAGAGGATTAAACCTTGATCTCCCGACTGCTATATACTTCACATTAGTCAAATTACGAAATACTGGACCGTCCTCGTCACCAAACACCATCACGAGGAGATAGATGTAGACTGTGGTGTATCCACAATACAGGAGATAAGAACATGGGGTGATATTTGAGGATGAGATAATCTCCACTGTGAGATGCGATGCAGTGTCAGGAATCTGTAAATACTCTAATCTCAGTATCAATACTGTGGATAGATAGGTAATAGTACATTATGAGATATTACATGTGAAACGTTCTCAGTAGATGTTACTCACCATTAATCTGTTTGTTGCAATGTCATTATCTATTTGCAAATGTAATAATGTATCTTCTACATAGTATTTCTGTAAATATATGCACGTGAAATGTTTTTAATATATATTTCTCACCATTAATCTCTTTGTTGCAATGTCAGCATTATCTATTTACAAATGTAATATTGAAAATTGTACAGGATTTCTGTAACTATATGCATGTTACTTACATTAGTGATATGCTCAGTTTTACAGTCCTATTATATAATTATCTCCATAAATATCCATGTTACTGAGTTTTGTTGCCTATTAGGGTACGTTTCTGAAATGCAAAAGAAACTTTCTTTTTAATGACTGGGTAAAGGAGAGCTTATTCACTGGATGCTGACTGCGTGGAAAGTTTACATTGTTAGTTCTCTTCATGTACATGCATCTGCCGGATGTTATAGCAAGTTTCCAGCCAATTCTCCAGTCCATTCTCCAGTCCATTCTTCAGTCCATTCTTCAGTCCATTCTCCAGTCCATTCTTCAGTCCATTCTTCAGTCCATTCTTCAATCCATTCTCCAGTCCATTCTCCAGTCCATTCTTCAATCCATTCTCCAGTCCATTCTCCAGTCCATTCTCCAGTCCATTCTTCAGTCCATTCTTCAGTCCATTCTTCAGTCCATTCTCCAGTCCATTCTTCAGTCCTCAGTCCATTCTCCAGTTCATTCTCAGTCCATTCTCCAGTCCATTCTTCAGTCCATTGAGACAAAGACAAGATCCCAGCAATCATTAAATGTTCCTGATTTCCTGAATATTCATGAGATGAATAATGTTACCTTTGGTATATTGTTTCTCTCAAGCTCAGACACACATATGTACTTATAGGGTAAAGTGAGCCGGTGATCTCACAGCTAATACCAGGTTTGGACGTTCTGCATATTCACATCCTCAGACATTCTGCTTTAATTAACTTTGCTAGATGTTCTGATATATAGTCAGTTGGGTTGGGGGTTGGGATATTACCGTTGTTTTTCAAAATTATTTCAGCAACAGCTAGGTGAGCAGTGGTTGGTACCTACCAACCAAGGATAATTAATTATACACTGTGTATATTTACATTACACATGCATCCCGGTATTTCCATCATGTGAGAATATACCAGGCCCCAAGGCAGGATTCAAACTCAAAACATTATTTTTGTAGTTCGACCCACTACCAATTGTGCTACCAAGTCAACCTCATTTGGATATGAAAAATCATTATGAAAACATTTTATTGCTACTGTAAGTTATTCTTGATGAGATAGCTTTCCTATAATCAACAATACATTCACACTAATGTGTTTTTTTAATTATCATTACGATGTTTGCACAGTAATTTGGTATATTTGTTATGATCCTATCTAAGTTCATTGAAATTAAGAAAATATGTTCTCATTTAGTGTAGAGATAATTGATCACTTTCGATAAGACTTTGTCGATTGGTAAACTTTGCTGGATCATTCCATGGTGGCATTTAGCGCAGCTCGCAAGCAGCGTTTTGGTTAAAAACAATTGAAAAATTGATATGTTAGAATGGTGACAACACAGACTGTAGCGTACAGTGCATTACGATTTAATTGATCATGGATTTATCCATCCTCTCCAGCGAGATAATCCATAACACTTTATACTTCCCAGAAATTAAAAACCCACTTCTTTCAAATGACAACCTTGATTCGGGTGAGCGAGAAATTATTTTCATCGTAGATCAATAAACGCAGCTTGGATTGATAGAACTGTTTGCAATAGCTACACAGATTGGAGGAGAAAGGATATCTCGTACAGATCTTCGTATTTTTTAATGCTTTTCAGCCGGATTAATGATTTAACGTCTATTATGGTGCATATTACAGCATTTGTGCATTCTTTAAAAGTTAAAGTTGTCAAGTAAATTTTGAATGTATTAACCGACATAAAAGGGTGTGTAAGTGAAATATGCCCCAACCTTTTCATATATTAAAATATATCTCAGCTGGGTAATACCAAAATTTGAATGTGAGATCATGTTTATCATATATCCATCTATTGTATTTAAATTTATGAAATATACACCTCTTCATTTTTAAAGAGGTGTTTATATGTGGAGATTTCAACAGCAGTACAAATATATCTTGACATTTATCTTGACATATGCGCTTACTTACCTCCGACCAGCATAACACATAGCAGTACCAGCCTAGGTATATGTCACTGTGGAGGAAATAAGCGCTCTTACTATTGTACCACAGTTTTAGGCTTTGCATACCATTTGCATTTGAGCATAGTTGTTAGTCAGATGTATTTAGCATAGTTGTTAGTCAGATGTATAAGAATTTATTACTCCAACGGCTTGAATTTCTGGTAAATAAATTCTGAAGATTTGTAAATGTTACATAATTTTGTCATTGTGAAGAGACATTGGCGCCTGAAGAATCTGGGAGTCAGAGGGTCTAACAATGTCTTGGAGGGTCTAACGCTTTTTAATAATGTCATGGAAGGTCTATCAATGTCTACCAATGTCTTGAAGGGCCTAACAATGTCTTGAAGGGCCTAACAATGTCTTGGAGGGTCTAACAATGTCTTGGAGGGTATAATGCTTTTTAATAATGTCCTGGAGGGTCTATCAATGTCTACCAATGTCTTGAAGGGTCTACCAATGTCTTGAAGGGTCTAACAATATCTTGGCGGGTCTAAGAATGTCTTGGAGGATATAACAATGTCTGAACATCCTGTTGAAAGTCTGTATAATAAATTGATTGCCTCTTGAAACTGTCAGATTTCTCGCATTGCTCATATTGGCGCAAGATTTGCCATTTTGATGCCCGTTGTTGACATTCTCCCTGTAGGGGATGTAAGTCATCAGGTCATTGACGACAGAAATATGCACCTTGATACAGATTAGTCCATTTTTACAGGAACATGTATAGCCTACAGAGCTCGTCCAAGTGACACTGGTGTTTACTTCCGTGTTGTGACGTTCATGTTTGATCATACTTTGGGTGGTCGTCTCAATTAATGAGGTCAAGGGTCAACATTGCAAGTGTACTACCGGTATACTGAAAGATTACCCAGCGAACACAAAAAGACATACAAATTGTTTTTCCAAACATTATTTTTCATATAAATATTATTCAAGAAATGTTTTCACTGAAATATTATGATGTTCTTTAACCTTCTCCCTGCTGAATAAAATCAAAGTGTTCTATTTTGGCATGTAATTGGGCAAGTTAACTCGCCTTCAGCAGGGAGAGGGTTAAGGCAGTAAGATATGCTATCATTATTGCTGGTTTTTATTCATATTTCTTCAAATTCAAAAGACAAACAAGCATCCATTAGATCGGTCCTGTTTTACGATTCAAGTAAAATAATAATGAATATTCATGCAATTTCGTGCGCCATACTATTTGACCTGTTTGTTTGTTGTGTAACTACGGTATCGATGCCTGACACTAATTAGGTCAAGTACGGTAGATGCCTGACACTAATTACATCAAGAACGGTGCGAGATACAGACTTTGGAGGTAGAGACTGGTGGGATAAAGTCGCCATACTACAGCAGAAGGGTCGTAGTGCCCTTTCAGGATGAAAATCAATGGAAGACCCAGTGGTCTAGACGTGCTTACAGTCGTATTCTTACGTCATGGAAATGAAATGTACAACGTGGGGTACATGGATCCATACTCTCAAATCTACGCATTATCGGCACGCACTATCAGCATGCATTATCCACACGCATTATTGTCATGATTGGTTGAGGTTTTTTCCCACGGATGCGAGATGGTACTAAAAAACTTTCCTGCCTACAAATTAACCAAAACAAAACATTGGCGATCTTGAATGATAAATGATTGAAAATGTATGGAAAACTACATTGAATATATGCTTAGTATAGCATTTACGCAGAATATTTCTGTACCATTTTGTCTATAGTTGTGAAAAATATGTTTTCAATTCTGCAATTGGTTCTTTATTATCCTTTGACGATATCTGTAATGTAAAAGACATGTTATTATATAATGAATATATATTTTTTTATACATTTATACTTTAATTATGTTTGCCTTAGGAAGATATTTATATAATGTCAAGAACACTAAATATATATTTATAAAAGTTTATCCAACGATCACATGTATGAGCACCTTCTTAAAAATCCTGGTTAAATTCCTCGTTTTGATGAAACTCGACGATGGAATATGAAAAAGCGAGCATCATCTTGTTTCCAGGCTGAAAGATTAAGCCAGCTGAAAGTGCATACATATTTTATATCGCAGCCAATGACAACCCCCAAAGTGATAGCGCCAACAGGCAATTGGCTGGCATACTCCCATAGTGTCCGCAACCACCACACAACAGGCCATGCTTCACAAGCTGCTACATTGCAAGCTTTACTTCACAATTTAACTTGTTAACCGACAGTTGAATCACATTTTCTGCTTCACGTCTACGTGTATTTAATATCATCAATGTTTTAAATATTTAACGTATTGCCGTCATTATTTTGAATATTCATATTTAGTAAATACAGGAAGTGGACCCCATTACCAAGGTATTTTCTACTGAGAAATATACGTTTCCTGAGTAAATAAAAGAAAATTATTGTTGAAGCTAGTTTAACCTTTCTTAGATGTGAAATGCTAGATTTACATTTACTAAGCTATCTTGACTTAAGAAGCATATGTAAAGTCAACAGAATAGCATATGATGACTTATTGTGTTGACAATTGGAATGTCTTGAAAGGGTGATGTCATGTATTGTTCTAGGTACAACAATTGAATTGTATTGTGTTGCGCAATGCCAAAGAGATGAAATACCAGTTTACCATACTTTGATATTGATAACACTACAAATATTCTTTCAATTTGTACAGTTCAATTTTGAGGACTAATACAACTCTTTTACTGAGGAATTTAACAATGACATTGAAGTTATACCCAACTCTGGAACAGTAAGTTCAAACTATCCTTAACTCTACCGTTTCAACAGGAATCGCTGCCTATGTGGGTATCTCCAGTTGCCACCATTGAAGAAGGTTACTGTTGAATTAATTTAACCCTCTCCCTTCTGGATTGGGCACTGCTCTTTAGGACATCTCCTGTTGCCTCCAGCATTGAGAGAGTTAAAACAGCAACAGATTATATGCTTCTTGCATCATGTGAAATTTCATTATTTTTAATTATTCTGATTAATCTTATGGATCCAGTCTCTATTTTTGCACTGTGATTGTATCTAACATTCCATTAACCATGCATTAATAATAATATAGATTTACACAGCTCCATTGGTTCCAATATGGCCACCAGCCAGCTACCGGCATCACTCAACCAGGTATGGAGCTGACAATCTTAAATGGCCCATTATCTGCAGAAATACTGCAGTCCAACCCATGTCATTCCGACACTCTGCAATACTATAGTAAAACACACGAGTTGTCAAAACTGCAGATGTGCACCAAAGCATGGGAAACTCCACTACAGAGACCAAGGTGAAGGATCCCATATATCTCTTATTGCACGGAAGTATAAAAAATAAGGTCTGTTAAGAGGAGATAAGCTATTTTGGACATACAGGACCAATGATGTCCATGTGGAATAATCAATTTCTGTGTCTGTGAGGTCGGAGGTCAGTTGTCCACAACACTGCGTCTATTCTGATGAATCTACAAGCACATTGTTTCCATCGATTCTGATTAAAATGAGCCTGTGGATGGGATCAGCAAATTGACCTGAATCAATAATGATAGAGAAGCAAGCAGCCACAACAGAAGACAGAGGCCCGTAGCCAGTGTGTCCTTCAACATACTGGTAGCTTGACTGTAGCCAGTGTGTCCTTCAACGTACTGGTAGCTTGACTAGCCGGGACATCAGTAACCAGATAGAACAAAGTTGCATAGGTTTGCTCTTTCCTTCCACAGACCACAGTGTCTTCTGTCCTTCAAGACACTGGAAACTTGACTAGTCAGGACATCTATTACCAATGTGGTACAATAGAACAAGCTTGTAGTCAGGACATCTATTACCAATGTGGTACAATAGAACAAGCTTGTAGTCAGGACATCTGTTATCAATGTGGTACAATAGAACAAGCTTGAAGTCAGGACATCTATTACCAATGTGGTACAATAGAACAAGCTTGTAGTCAGGATATCTGTTACCAATGTGGTACAATAGAACAAGCTTGTAGTCAGGACATCTGTTACCAATGTGGTACAATAGACCAAGCTTGTAGTCAGGACATCGATTACCAATGTGGTACAATAGAACAAGCTTGTATTCAGGACATCTATTACCAATGTGGTACAATAGACCACTAGCTTGTAGTCAGGACATCTATTACCAATGTGGTACAATAGAACAAGCTTGTAGTCAGGACATCTGTTACCAATGTGGTACAATAGAACAAGTAGTCAGGACATATATTACCAATGTGGTACAATAGAACAAGCTTGTAGTCAGGACATTTGTTACCAATGTGGTACAATAGAACAAGTAGTCAGGACATATATTACCAATGTAGGTACTGACAGGATGAAGTTTGTAGCCAGGAGACCAGGGAGCCTATTCTCAAAATGTTTTTATAGTATGGCTACGAACAGTTCTTAGGCTAAGAAGTTCATTTAAAATTAAATAGGACAGTTTTATTTTTTTGTTTTATTTAATTGGTTAAGTTTCTATGAGAACTGACATGAATATGAGTTTTGTATGAAACTTTATTTCAATTTGGTAGGTTTATATGAGTAGGGTTCAGTAAGGACATAGTCTTCTAGCTTTACAGTTAGCATGATGTGATTCACATTGGTTCTAGTACAAGCTGATCTTAATAAAGTTAACGTCATTAGAGGTTTGTATCCCGTATTAGAAACGTAGCTTCATATATGGCATTAGAAACGTGGTCTTGTTAGAAGATATCCCTGATACTCATGTTGCTGGTGCACAATGGTTTGATTCACCAATTGACGGACATTTATGTATAGAATTCCAGAAGAGTGGTTTATGGCGGCAGCTATGCCACAGTCAACAGTTCTTGGTCCAGGGTGTAATTTGTGTGTGCCAGACATGGTAGATCAATGGCAGATAAATCATGTAAGAAGGTCAGCCTATGGTAACACAGATAAAGCATGTAAGAATATCAGCCTATGGTAACACAGATAAATCATATCATAAGGTCAGCCTATGGTAACACAGATAAATCATATCATAAGGTCAGCCTATGAGCCTATCAGAAGTTCATCTTATGGTAATACAGATAAATCATGTCAGAAGGTCAGCCTATGGTAACACAGATAAGTCATGTAAGGTCAGCCTATGGTAACACAGATACATCATGTAAGGTCAGCCTATGGTAACACAGATAATTAATGTCAGAAGGTCAGCCTATTGACGGTAACACAGAACTATTGGAGCAATGCAGGGTCTAGTTAGTGTCAATCACCAGCATCAGATATCATGTACTTTGTAGCAGCACATTGATTGATAGCAATGTAGGTATACATATTCACAGTAAATAAACAATGCCACAAACAACGGACAATGTGTGTTCGTAATTTCTTGATTATTGATAAATGTGGCTATAGTCTGTTTCGGCATCTAACACTTTGATAATTATGGAGCTGAATTAATGTGAAAAGATGTTTACAGAGTATCAATGTCAGCTTCTGATATCAGGTAGTGCCACTAGATCCTGTCGTCTTTAGTTAGCGTAGCTTACATAGGTATAAGATGAAAATAATGAAGCTAATGTTTCAGAGAGCTATTGAATCCATAGTGTAAAGGACCAGCCTCAATAGCACGGGCTAGAGACAAGTACTGGTCTGTGACAAGGTTCCATAGTAATGGTCTAGAGACAAGTACTGGTCTGTGACAAGGTTCCATAGTAATGGTCTAGAGACAAGTACAGGTCTGTGACAAGGTTCCATAGTAATGGTCTAGAGACAAGTACAGGTCTGTGACAAGGTTCCACAGTGCTCATCCACTGACAGATCCACAATAAAAAATAAGTTTATATGGCAAATTTGGTGTACCGGTTATGGTTGTTTCTGCTATTATAAGCTTTCTGCAATTAATTGATCCTGCACTTGTTTCATAAACCATGCTGGATTTTCAATGTTGGTGTAAATCCCTAGAAAATACAATTTTATAAAAAGTACATCTAGGTCAATAATACAATTTGTATTGATATATATTGTATTTCCAATGAAAATAAAATGATGATGTCTTAGCTCTCTTTCAGAATAACTGGCTTTACCATGTTTTAGTTTCCTCATTAGTACTGGGTAACGATAGGAACATGTCTTAACTAGCAAACTTGTATGTTCCACATTGTGGTTTTATATAAACAGATATGATATTCCATTGGGAATAGATTTAGCTTATCAAGTTCCATTTCCACTGTCAGCTGAGGTACTTGTGAGTCGAATTAGTTGCACAAATACAATATGTAATTCCCTACGTGTTGCTATGGTTACTCGGCCTGTTGTTCAGTTCAGTCTCTGCTGACATCAATTCTCAAGTCAAAGTGCCGGCTGCAGTGTCGACTGTCAATACCTTTTAAAGCATTGGTATTCTCATCAGAAGAATCCAGCTCCCACCAAACTCAGGCATATCGTCCTTATCACTGGATCCAATGCAACCCAGCCAGGCCGTATAGGCGAGATGTCAGTTCATCTGGGCGCTAATGTCTATCTAGTGGATGTGGCCATGATTTGCCAAGTGGTAAAGCAGGCGATTATTTACTGCTGGCTGTGTCAACTGTTAGGACGTCTTGGCAAATTGACAGATAGGACACATGACATGGTTACAGATATTGACAGATGGCAGTTTACTTATCGGCTGGAGTTGACGTAAAATGGTTCAATTGAATGGCTCTTCAGGGACAAGATGGAATGCTACATGGTTTGATATATTTCTGTTTTATGTGAAATTCAGGTATACTAATGAGCAGTAATTGCCATTAGTTCTAAGGATAATTGAGTGGGCAAAGCTGGACTTTTAAGAAAATAATTCTGAGAAGGACACAGATATAAATTCAATCATCATCATGGTTATTTATTTATTTATTTATTATTATCAATATTAGAAGTATCCATGTCAATGTTTCTACAACTAGGTGATTTATACAAAATAAATGCCACACTGATATTGACCGAAGAAGGTTGGTTCCAATTCTGAACATATTTTATTGCAAACTTCAGCTCCATATCTTGATTTCTGCCAAGACGTCCATCAATTCTGCCAGCACTCCTTCAAGCTGTAATCTCCATCCAAGATAATCTCAAAATGGTAGGAATTAAATTAAGGAATTCCTTTAAAATGGCAAACATTTGTTCATGGATTAAACAATGCTATACAATGGTATGACTATCTGCAAGTGATTCCTTCTGCCAAGAGAGCCGGGGATTAAGTATAATTACGTTCCTGAGAGAGCGATCGTGGCCAATTCCGTCTTCTGGGATTTCTTCTAGGTGCACATTTCATGCGCGACTTGACTCGTTGGAGCCGACTAATGGCATCACAGTCAGCCAATCAACAGATGACCGTCTGCTTCAAGCAATAGTTACCAGGAGCGTGATCAGTTAGGAATTATTGATGTAAATAGGTACCAATTCTCCCAACATCATTTAAAATTAAAACCAACTAATAAGGATATTAAATTTATATGTATTGATCGACAAAGGAATGATACTGATTAGAACATATAGGACAAGGTCATATTAATCAGCAAAGAAATATTATTTGAGAAATGTTTTGTTAATTACACTTTTTTATAGTGTTACAATAATGATTAGAATATGATACAAATGATGATTGACTATATTATTCACATTGATACACATGCTGATTGATAATGATAAATCATTATTGATAATTTGATGTGGATACATTGCAGTGGTTCTATAATGATTAGTAATGATTAGTAATGATACAATACTGTCAGAACATACTCTTGTTTGCCAAAGCTAAAGCAATGTTAAATTGTTATATTCAAATGATTGTTAATATGTATATGATACAATAGTGCTTAAAACACTTGCATTATAATATTAACAATGATCGAATAATATATCATCATGATACACTAACATTTTACAATGATACACTAAAGCTTTTACAATGATACACCAATGTTTGACATTGATACACTCATATTTACCAATGATACAACAATATTTGGCCATGATACAACACTGGTTGACAACGATGCACTAATGATTTGGTGATATTTACACGAGGCATAGATTACAGAGGAAATATTGATTTCTGAGCAGGTTGGTATTCCTGACATGAAAGAAGCATTTCATTGCTAGAGTGGATGTGTGTACTATATATGGATTTTGTTATAAAGTATTAATAGCAATTATGTCTGATGCTTCGGTGGAGGTTACACAGGTGTATCTACCCACACAATGTCACTGAAATGTTACACAGGTGTATCTACCCACACAATGTCACTGAAATGTTACAAATTTACCTTCAAACTATAAAATATTATGCAATGTTTATATTTTACTATCCTATTATCTTTTATTCATGTATACTGGGAATTGTGTGACGTGTACCTGTGAACAAAATTGTGAAAAGTAAAGAAATTATTTTTAAAAAGAAATCACTGAAATTTACTTCAATACATTCATACTCAATTGTTGACAGTATCCCAGATAGTGGAGTATGTTGGGCCAACAGTTCCTATGTATTAAACAACCATTTTATACTTACTTTTTTATATACCTTTCTCAAGACAATATTGAAACTGTCCATAATTAAATAGTTTCAAAATAAATTATTTTGATTGGTATTACGTTTATATTAACCCTTTCCCTGCAGAAGGCGAGTTAACTTGCCTGATCACATGCAGAAATAGAACACTTTGATTTTATTCAGCAGGGAGGAGGTTAAAGGACCAGCTAAAGGTCTCCATCAATCGAGACTTGCTGAACTGATCTACGAGGATATGTTTAATATGAGTACTTGTGTGAGAACTAGGTATGACTCAGACTACGCATTAGTCAAAGAAAATATTTTTAAAATTCAAATGCAATTGCCGTAAACTATCTGATTGATGTTGACACTTAATTTGCAGGAGTAATATAATAATTATGCAATACTAAGAATGTTGGTAAGACTTTGAAGGTAATCAATGTACTTTCAGCTGCAATGGTTATACCATTGCTAACACTATGCTGTAGTAAGGATACTGCCTTACTATATCTG
>JAUTBZ010141627.1:0-12730 GCA_032361785.1 Lepetodrilus galriftensis | reverse complement strand
TTGACCCCCCTATTTCGTAGATTATCTCGGTAAATACTTCATGGAATGAAAAACAAAAATACTCCATTTTCTAATTTAATTCTACCTAACCAAAATTAAAAATATTTCACCAGTAATAAAAAATCTGTTTATATAATGATCACCAAATATTTTGACTGAGTATTATTTTATGCCGAGGGGCGACGTTCGAAAGAAGAAAGGCTGGATTTGCACGTGCTGATGCTCTTCTTCACATACCTGCATGTGCAAATTCAACCTATTTGTCTGTTCATTGCAGGTTCACCGACAGCAGCTGTGTTCTCTGAAGACCTATCTGTTCACCTGCCAGCAGTCCGTGGCCGAGGATCTCCGTAAGAAGGTGTGGCCCAGGGAGCACCTGTACGACCACAGACACGTGTACTCTCTCGCGGTGAGTCCTTACCTTCATGCAGACACCAGGCCATACACTCTTTAATATGTTCATCAGGCCCTGCAATTACAAATATCTTTTAGTATTATTTCAGACTAAAATGAATATTTTACATGGATATTTCTGAAGAAGTTTCGTCAAAAATATTTTTCTGCTGGGACATAAACTCCAAAAAAAATAAACATTTCAGGGCCATTGATGCTTTCTCATTATTTGTCAGAATGTTTAAGAAGGTATCGCCCGGGAGCTGTAGCCCGGGAGCTGAGGAGGCCTACCATGCACCCCCCCAGGAAAGTCTTTCATGGGTACCAAAATATGTTCCCAAGAAAAAAACTCATTTGAAAGTGGTAAAATGGAGCTGTTTTCATTGTAACATACCAAAATTTAAGGACCGGCATGTAAAACAGTTAATTGACTTTTTGAGATAGAGATGTGGAATTGGTACCAGAATGGAGCTTATGCATTGTGCATTAAGATGGTACATGTATATACTTACCTAAATTCTATATTCATTATTTTAAAATTAATTTGTGAAAATATTCGTAATTGACCACTTTCAATCACTGTGGAAACCAGATAACTCCGTAATCTGTGAAAGAAAATACAAATCTGATCCAGTTTGCCATAATACTATCTTTACTTAACATGCCGATACCAACAAATATTTGTTGAAACAAATGGTAAACTTGCTTTAGGTTTAGCAAAATGCGACCACCATTAGTAACGATTTGCGCTTGCTGGCCGGTTTCAGCCCTGCTAGCCTCGTTATCGTTTGTCAATGGCGTGTCAATGGCCGCAGCGTGATAAAGGAGTATAGCGCTATGTTTTTTTCTGTGAGACAACCCAGGTATCCAGTTCCAAGACATACAAGTAAAGTTGCGCCAAGTGCAAGAGTTTGGTTTTGTCCCATTTTTTCCTGTTATCTTGTGTGACAATAATGAAACATATTTGAAATCAAAATCTTTTTCTTGCTTTCAGGAAGTACAAAATATCATATTTAAAAAATAATAATTTTGTACGAGATATATATCACAATATTCTGGAAATATTCTTGTTGATTACAACAATCAAACAAACATTAATTAAAGAAATATATCCTAATTAGAAGTGTCAAAAATACATGTCCTTCTATTCCATGAATGATAAAAAAATATAGCCCAATTAGAATGTCAAAACTAAATTTCTTTCTTTCCAACGAAAATGAAAGAAGAAAGAAAGAATTTATTCCAACAACCAATTGGCAATGTTGTTTTTTTGTTTTGTTTTTATATCGCAGAAAAACTGAATGGAAACATGCACGTATGTATTTACAAGATTTCTCTTTAAGGAACACAACTGGCTGCCTTCCAGTACACATGTTCTACATCCAATCCAACAAAATAAGCTCATTGTCACATTTTTGTTACACATTACAGTAAATGGTGAAATAAATTTGATTAACTTGCATGAATACGGTTAAATAAGTTAGTGAATGAGTGATTTGTTGCTTTACATCACAGTGGGAATGGCTCACCAATATGTGATGATTAATATCTTACAATCGTTAAAGGAACACATTTTGTGTAAAAACGTGATGGAATGGATAAAATTTGATATTTTAATTTTGGACATAAATATATTCCGAGGTAAACAAATATTTTATCAAAATATTTTAATTTTTAGGTGTCCTACCTAAAAAAACGTTCACAATCACAAAAAAAAAGTTATAAATAAACATAAACAATCCATTTCATCAAGGAATGTAAATAATAAAAATGAGAAAAGCCCTGATAATGCCAATGAGGATTCACAATGAAGATTCTAGAATTGAGAAAAATTATCAATTGAAATTGACATCCCCTGTCAAACATCACTACCGTTAACAGGATCGTAATTGATCGGGGCGGCACTGAAATTGTGCTCGCCTCCGTATTGTTCACTCTTCCTCAGCTTCTCTGCCGCCTCCAACAGCTTCTTCTGATACCACCCATTCACGTGTGACTGCACGTTGACCGTCTTTCCAGGCGTCGTTTCGTACATGTCTTCGTAAGTCCGGCCGTAGTTGAACACAGGCGTGCTCTCCTTGTTTGGAAGAAACGGCGAGCTCGTAGACAAAACAGGAGTGAAAGGCGAGCTGTTTTGGCTGGAATGGTTGAAAGAGGAATTGTTTTGGCTGAAATTTGAGTTGTTTTGACTATGGGACACAAATGAGTTGTTGTTTTGACTGAATGTGGAGTTGTTTTGACTACGGGACACGAACGGAGAATTGTTTTGACTGGGTGTGCCTGTAGACAAGCTGCGGTCCATGCTGAAGGAGGACGACGGCGTCCCACTGTTGCTAGGCAACCCATCTTGAATCTGATCAGCGTATGGCAACTTGGCCTTGCTGCTGTACCCCGAGTCCTGATTGCTGCTGCAGGTGGAGTCCTCTTTGCTCATCTGAACATACACAGGATTGTACACGCTAGTCCGTTCGTACGCACTGTCGTGTCGCAGACACTCAGAGTTGGTCAGGCCGTAGCTGTCCTGACAACTGTTGTTCACGTGATTACTTGAATTATCAGCACATTGTTGTTTGCTGTCTGCGTTATAATTTGAGTTTGGTGTCATGCTACCTTTCCTCATAGGGGTGTTGTCAGGACTATCTACAGAATAGTTCAAATAGCTGTCGGGATGGTTATTATAATTAGGGGTAGAGCTGTTATTGTTGTTAGCACTGTTGCCTTGGGTACCGATCGTAGCACCTGTGTCGCCATAGCGATAGCCATAAGGAGGCGGAAGGTTTGGTCGAGAGTTCACAGAGTTGCCATTGACCAAATTGTCCTCCGATTTGCTGATAGAGTTCCGTACGGAAACATTTGCATAGTTGCCTTGTTCGCCACTCACTCCGTAAACACTTCTGTACGGTGATTGATCTTTGCGAATATGTGAAATCTCTGCGTAATTGCTTTCCCTCCCAGAATCCTTCAAGGAATCCCTTCTTTCGTAAGCAGTGAAACCTGCCTTCGGGGAAGGAGTAGAGTATCCAGGTTTAGGGCTCGGAGCTGGATATCCAGGTTTAGGGGATGGTGATGAATATCCAGGTTTAGGGCATGGAGCTGGATATCCAGGTTTAGGGGAAGGACTCATGAATCTCGGTTTCGGAGAAGGGGTGGGATATCCAGGTTTAGGGCCATGACTTGTTAATCCAGGTTTTGGTAAAATGTTTGGATATCCTGGTTTAGGGGAAGGAGAAGCAACACGCACACTGTTTGCAATTTTCTGCATTTCTTGAGCACTAGCATACGGACTCTCGTGATATCCGGACACACTGTTGCGAGATCCTTGACCGAAACTTGTCGGCGTAGGATCGCGTGGGGGAACTCGGTATGACACGCCATGCTGGGAGTTCATAGGTCCGACCTGTTGGAACCGTGACTGTTGAGCACTGTAGTTCGTCTGTCCAACTGAATTTTGGTATCCACTCACAGTTGGTCTTTGGGTCACATTTCCTGCACCACCTCCAACACTGGAGCTATAGCCGTCTGCCATACTTTTGTCCAAACTCTTACTCCGCGTCACGTACTGAATGAACCCTCCGTCGTCGTCTGTCAGCAACGTGTCCGTGGATCGAGTCCTGTTCCCCGCACTGTTGTACCCACAAGAGTTCTGCTGAACACAGGTCTGACCAAACACTCCAGGTCCCACGACACTGCTCGGCCTCGTTGTGACCGGGAACGTCTTCTGCCCGGCACCAGGGTTAGGGGGCTTTGGGGGAACCTCCGGCGCACCGGGCATGCTTCTTGTGTTTGGAGGTCCCCTTTCGGATAAATTTTGTTTTGGTATAGACGTGTGGTGGTTGAGATTGCTAGAGTCTGTGTGGCTCCGTAGGATTGGTCTCAACTGAGTACGGGCATTCAATGGACTCCCTTCCCTGGAACAAGGTCGCCCATTGACCAACGGGCTCCCTTCTCGTGACCTCGCGACTTCTGACGACTTTGGTTGCCAGGAGTGAGAGTGCGGCAACCGCTTCGGAATTGCCCCTTGGTTGCCAGTTTCTCTCTTGATGGCGCCGACGTCCACGGGAGTGTTATGTCCCGAAAGCTGCCCACCCGCCGGTCGGTTGATCGGACTGCCTTCCCATTTCGGCGATGCCCCATCGGCTACACGGTCCATCTTCCCATGGACCTCAGCCTTTGTCACAGTCACATTGTTATTATTCCTCTCCCTCCTCCTCACGCTCTGTCTGTACGTTGGCACCTGCCACGCCCGGATTAGCTGCATGGCCTCCTGCCGCGACTCGTAGAAGTCCTTCTTCCGATACTTCCCACTACAGTCCGACACGGACAGCGTTTCGTCGGACCGCGACCGGAACAGCCTCCCGTTCTCGTTCTCGTGGAAGTCGGTGAAGATGTTGCGGGGCGGCAGTGCGGAGTCGTCGTGGTGGTGGTTCAGGCAGTGTCCATACGACGCCAGCTTGGTGTCCAGCCACGTCTGGATCTGCTCGTTGTACTCCGTGAACATCTTCTCTGTGTGTCCGCGCTCGTGGTGGATCCGTTGACTGATTCGGCCATGGCAGAGCTTGTGCTCGTTGTCAAGCCGCTCCTGGGTTAGCTTGTCGATGGAGTACACCTGCTGAGCCGTCTGCTTCTCCATTTGGTCCATCTGACCCTTTAGCAGCGTGTGGGAGGCGTTCATGTGAGACACCATGTTGTCCTTGTTGGTGTCCACCTTCTGGTCCAGCTTCTTCAAGGTGGGTCCGCACTGACAGAGTGGCGTGTACCCTACTGGACCCTGGAACACGGAACAGGAACATTAATAACTCATACATAAATAAACCATATTAGGGCCAGGGCTGGTATTCCCGAAACTATGTAACATGAACTTCAGAAAAGATCTTTTAGTACTCTGTTTAGGGCCAGGGCCGGTGTCACAGGAAATCTTCCCCCCTGAAAATCTTTCCCAGGGGGGTAAAGATCTTTCATGACTCTGTACCTGTTTGATGTTCCCGGCCAGGTCTCTGTAGTACTGGAGGCCGGTCTGGGGAACGTACTGACTGAAGAAACCCTGCACCGGCCTCCATGTCTCCCCGGGGCCGGACGTGTCACTCTGGGGCACTGGCTGCCCTGTTCCTGGGAACAATGTTGGAGATGTCTTGTCCTTGTCTTTCTCCTGGAAAACAAACAATGGAGAGTATATTTTGTGGCCCATTTTGTCAATTGTAACTATTTTTTATTTTATTATTGTATATTTTTTAAAGTTAAGAGCCACTTTCGAGATTGTTTTTACTATATATCATGGCTTGTCAGTTTAGGACATGAGGAAACCCGCTACATCTGTCGCACTTGTATTATTATTTTTTTGTGTTTGATGTTCTGTTACACACAAAAAATAGTTTTTTGTATATAGATGAAGAAAAACATGTCATTTTAAATTTAAAGTGTACCTTTTTCTTTTTCTTGAAAAAGAAAAATTTGCGTTCTTTTTCAGGTTTCTCTGTTTTGGCTGGCGGTTCTTCATTGGGCACAACGACCGGCCCGTCTATTGCCACCTCAATCTCATCCTTGAATGTCACGTTGTTCTGCATTCTCGACGGAGGTCGGGGCGACTTCGGAGTTTTGGGCTGTGAAATAAAATTACAGCTAATTATAGAAAACAAAAATGAACATACCGTATTCCACAATTAAGTGGAGGGGAATGTCCAAGTAACTCTCCATTCCTTAAAAATACTGGAGACGAGGCCCAGCAGGGGCCGAGTCTTCATTATTTTTTAGGAATGGAGAGTTACGAGGACATTCCCCCACTTAAAATACAGCGAATTAAAGTGTATTTAGCAAAATTGCATTGGTAGTTGGTGTTTTTAGTATGAATTTGTATCCATAGCAATAAAAAAAACACTGAAATCAATCGTTTTCAAAAATGAAAATGGGAAATTGTCGGTGTCTCATATGGAGCCTCAATTCTACTCTCGGCCAACTGACATATTGTTCACGTGTACCTCGTGCATTGTCTGATCTTCACGTGGATTGCCATGCATATTTAAGCTTTGCATGAACACTCCGTGCTGCACGTGTAATGAATTGGTGCTTCTCACAGTTTCTAAAGGCTAGATGAACTTGTGTTTCTTTTCTCGTATCCTGCATAGCTCAGGTGGTAAAGCGTAGGATTCCCAATCAGAAAGATTGAGTTCGATCCTGACTTGTCAAGATATTTTATAATATGGATGTGATGGTTGTTTGAAAAGTACAAGTCGAAAACACTATGTACAATAAAGGTGATCAGCTCTCCATTACTTAAGATAATGGAGCGATATAGCTCTCCATTACTTAAGATAATGGAGCGATAGCTGTCCATTCCTGAAAAATAATGGAGCGATATTCAATGGATAAAAAGAGCAACTGTATTTTAACTCAGAATATCTGTCAATTTCTATCAGATAAAGATTTTAAATTTGAGACATCAATTTTCATTTTTGAAACATCCAGATCATGGTTTCAAACATCCAGATCATGGTTTCAGTGTATGTATGCTGGTGAAACTGGTACAAATCTGAACAATGGTTGACAATTTGGCGAAATAAAATAAACATCAACACAATACCTCATTAACAAAGACAGCCTTTGTTTATTACATGACAACAAGCATGGTGTAAAATATTTACCACCAAAGTGTACATTTACATAAATGTACATTAATTAAATCATTGGAGTTGGCAACAACAAGAGAATACTGATTATTGTTAGAAACCAGTTTATAACATTAAATACAACTGCACTACAGCTTACAGATTTTTCGATTGGACAAAAATAAATTTAATAAAATATGAATGGAAATAAATTATGGTTTTTGCTGAGGATATCACAAGAATAATTATCGAAAATTGGACAAGTGTCTTTGGATGTCAAACGTAAGACCATGTAATGAAAGTACAAAATGTGAGGCTCTGCGAATATATATATACAATAACATCCTAAACTTATTCAACTTAATGTGAAAATAAAGGGTTTTGAAAACAATCAACATCTTTACTTGCCACTGTCACAAAGTGTATGTGTGTGTACTCTGCATGAAAACATCCTTCATTTTAGGAAATGTTTGTAAAATGTCTGTATATTTAATAATTGACTAGGACAATACCCAATAAGCTAAAATAAAATATTAGTACATGTTAATCATATTAAGCTGGTATTAATCATTCAAATAAATGTTAACAAACACAATTCTGTTCTAGCATTGGATGTCAGTATAGGTGTGATCATACTGATGACATTAAAAAACAATACACTTGGCCACTGATGGTCCCAATTCATGCATATGTATATTTATATTGTTTCTTCATACACATTTCTTTTCATGATTTTATATCTTAAAATAAGTTGCCTTATCTGTTTCAAACATTGAAATAAAAAATAAAAAACAGCAGGTTATTTAAGCCTTGCATGAAATATATTAGCATAAATCAAATGAAATTGGAATATGTACAATATAAATCGTCATGTAAACTGCTGAAAGATAACGGAAAATAGATATTTACAACCATCCACTAATGAACAATGATGGACAATTTCCATCAAATTCACATGTATATATAAATGAAAACAGCTTGCATGTACAATTTCATAAATAAAGTAAATGCACACACACAACATCACTTCAAAACATCTAGAATATTTTTGATTGGTTTTAGAAGAGGTATTCATCCAAACATGACATTTATGTATTCTCCATACTAAAGCTTGCAGAATGGAAATTCTTCACCCAAATAGTGTATTGAATACTGTAAATCACAAAATTAATGCGTCACTAATTTAATGCGACCTCTAGATTTTAGACGTAAATGCGACACTAATAAAATGCGGATGGTCATGCCTCCATACGTTTTTCCCCGGTACTTACACATCAATTAAATGCGACAACAGTGGTCGCATTTTTTGCATTAATTTAATGATTTACAGTATATTCCTTAAAAAAAAAATCATCCCCAAATTAACAATACAGGACATGGACTAGGATAATTGCATTTTTGAAGATCTAGATCTCGGAGGGCAAAGCTTCCCAGTGGCTCAAATCTTATAAATGTAATATACTCAACCAAATTAAATCAAGGGCCAGCAGACTTTTCGAACATATAAATGTACTTTTATATTATTTTAACAAAAATCATTTCCACACGCTATTTGCCATTGTTGTGGTTAGGATTGGTTACAGTAGGTGATCGATTAGTTGTTTACTGTCACAGTGGGAATCTTTAACCCGGACGATTAATAATTCATGATTATGGCATACAATTACCGGTACTACTTTTGAAATGGAAGGAAGGATAAAAAAATGCCATTATTTCAGAAAGGGTTGATATCGGGGTATGGTGGGCATTACCGTGAGAATGGTGGATGCAAACATTGGCATGTCTGGGGGTGCGCAATACATACTGGCACTACAAATATGGTTTACCAATACAGGAGCTATTATTGGTTAACGGCTAATCCCCAGGGAGTTGAGAAGGAAAACAATAGCACACTGACCCATTGACCCATGTAGTGCTATGAGCACGCATTTGAGCATGAATTTGAGCTGCTGAATTAGGCATAGACACCACTCTTCAGGGCATATATGCTTGCCTTCAGAATAGAGAGGGTTAATCAATATCTGAGACTGCACTGGTAGTCATGTATAGACTGGGAACTGGCATCGAGTTCAGAATTGGAGAATTTATGGAAGTTAACTGCTGCTGTTACAGCAGAGTGAATATGGAGTTTAACGTCGCTGCGGGAATCTTTCACCCATTTGCGACGGCTGTTACAGCAGAGAAGTAGTTATTTGGTTGAAGATTTACATTTCTATTCTGGCCGGCGGGGGGAAAAAAGAATACAATCCTCACATAGATACTATTGAAATGACACAGGTAGACATAGTAGACCTGGGTATGACATCGTCAATCACGAATAAGATGAATATCATCAGCTCACAAACAGTTAAGACATGTCACATTGAAGATTCTGTTGTACAGGGGTAGAAATATGTGTACATTTCCAGATAGCCAGGAGGGCACTCTGTTCTGGAAACTAGAGTGCTCTCCTAAACATCTAAGGGCCCTTAATTTTAATGTAAAATTAAAATTGTAATAAATAAGAAACGTTAAACCTTTTCAAGGTGGCGTCAAGATGATTCTCAATAATCATACCAGAAAAATATTAGGATATACCTCAAATGAGTTGTGCACATGTGTGATTATGTATATTTATGTGTAATAAACTTTGAGATATGTTTATATTCAAGAGGGCCAAAAGCGCACGCAAGAATGGAAGTTTGCGTACCCGACAGTGGTATGAAGTGCCTTTGGCCCACGGGCAGGCGTTATTTCTACCCTTGTTGTATCTGCAGATATATTTTCGATGCAATATCAAAATATATGTACGCAGATTCAATAATCTGAATAACATTATCTCATATGGGAGTATATGAATGCTACCAATCTCACTAAAATCAGATTCGAAACTGATTATCGGATATTTTGACATTTGCTGTTTCGTAATAGAATGTCAAAATAAACAAGGGGGCGAAACAAGATCTGATTTTAATGAGATTGTGAATGTTACCATCATATTGTTAATGATCAAATAATGGTTTCTAATGCTTGAAGTAACACATCGATACATGACATTACAATTAGATCATCATAAGAAATTCTATGACGATATAGGCATTGTGTGGAATTGGTTACAAAAATAGAGATCACATCTTGGTTTCTACTAACAACGTCGCTAAAATTAGAACAAATGTCACGAATAGTAATACTTTCTGTTCTTAGATAAATGCACAAAATAGGAATCACTATAAATACTAGTACTAGCACTGCTCATATTCTACTAACAATTATCTGGGCAGCTATACTTTCAATGGAAAGATAAATTGTGATATTTTACAATTATTTATGAGAGTTAATGTTTTATTTCACAGTGGAAATCTTTCACCCATATGAGACGAAATATTTATGTGAGAATGTATCGCTTACTTCAATTATTAATTACACAATATAAACTGGTCAATTTGAACACTCAGGGCTTTAAAATTAGTACGACTTGTAGTAGGGAGCTCACATAGAAACCAACTCAATCGACATTACATAAAATATTTGAGCTAAATCACTGTAGATAAACCAATAGCCAGCTGTTTGACTTGATCACACTTCCACTACAGAATTTAACCAATACATGTATGAAGATTACCATGATAGTTGGGCATATGACTAGTATGATTACGATCACTAGCATAATAATCAGCACTGATATATACGTATTTCATCGAAAATTAATGACTTCCCCGTCATCATTTCACAAGTAACTTTACTCTTTTCAAATGGAAATATATTTCTTCTTTTACTAACAAAACCTGAAAAACAGCAACTTTTTTTGGTCCTAGAACTTTACTTTTAAAGGCATACAATCACAGATTTCAATTTTCACCATAAAATTTGACTGATAAAATACGATGTACATTCACTTTGCATACATCTTTCAGGGTTCCACTTAGGTTTCAATTTTTGATAATTATTAATAAAGTGTGTCCAAACTTGCAATTTTTGTGCATGGGACAGGATTGCGCGTTCGGAAAAACCCTAATCTTTATTAGATATTTTGTACTGGTACAGTACTGCCAAATGATTATTTTTTCATCGGCAATAGTGGAGTAAATTTCATGCTATACCATTATTAGTATCCAAAGTTATTTATTGACTTTCCAATCATTGTTCATGATTTTGGATAGATAGTTCAACAAGTGATAATGATAGAGATGAGGGAATTCAATCACCCTAGTATGGTAGAGACCTACATATGAACTGTGCATGTCTAGTTAGCACTGTGATCGAACTTGGCTTAGTAGATTTCCAGTCGTCCGCATACCTGCTACAAACACGTGCATACTGCGATCCTGGAACCAGATTAACCCTAGCCCAGCGGTGAGTTGAACCATGGTAGATATGTGACGTCACTTTTGGGTAGTTCGATCACGGCCCCAATTCCACTGAACGATTGTAGCACTACGCGTCGTAGCTTCAAATTAACGTATAGCAGTAGAATCGTTCAGTGGAATGGGCCCATAGTTCAACTAGATGTGATTGTATGCATTTAAGTGTATGAAATACTGGAACCCTTATAAATGGTTTAACAATGATGATGATGAAATAATGCTTTACGTCGCAGCGGGAATGTATCACCCAGGACTTAACAAATGTGATTAATAATATCCATGCATGTTTAATTTAACCCGCTACATGCTGGAATCGGCCAAGAGATGATCTACAGAACAGTGCTCAAGATTAGCCCAGCATTGAGAGAGTTAACCCTCTCCCTGCTGGATTAGGCACAGTCACTGCTCTTTATGGCATCTCTGGCTGCCTTCAGCATGGAGAGGGTTAAAGTCCACTAAATATATGTCTATCCAAAGCTGCATTATCAGTCGGCCGATATGTACAGAATGTTGAGTGAAATGTACATAGCTCGTGCGAAATGTACATGGCATATGTTGAGTGAAATGTACAAGTCTAACACTGACATACATAGAGTCCTATCATCACAGAGATCACAAGCGGATGTGGTTCACCATTAAGTCATAGATCTACAATGAACAAAACCAAAACATATTCAATAAAGACACGTTCATCACTTCTTTACGTATAGTTCAAGGTTTAATGATGTTTCACAAATGCCTTAAGTTTGTTAACGTCTAACTCGTTTATATAAAAATAACTCATATATTTTAAACGATTTTCTTTTAATATTAAGTGAGTGAATTATTGTTTTATATCCCAGCGATAATCTTTTACCCATACCTTTAATATTAAATTATTCTTATTTGAATTGAATATTAAACAATCAAAAGATAATATTTTATTAGTGAATTCTATAAATCATAAAACTGAAAACTTCACTCTGTGTCAAGAGATCCTTGGTAGAAATAATCATTGGCAGCTAGCGGTTGATATTTAGTACACATGCTTCGATGACCTGCTAACTAGTAAACATACCTTATGAAAGCTCAAATGTGGAGGAGACCAGTCACTCTACGAGTCACTCCACTCCGTGAGCAAAAATCATCACCAGCCCAGGCTCCATTATCAAGTCTTCAGGCATATGTTGGTTTTCACACGCCATAACAACCACTGCCTGTTTACCTGCAGACAAAATTGCAACATTTGTAAAGCATTTCAGGAAGCAAAAACTATTTAGCACAAGCAAAGAACAGAAATAAAAAAAGAAATTGGTTATTTTTTATTTTATTTTTTTTGCATTGGGGTTTAAAGTCGCTTTCTAGAATCTTTCACTAATATCACGACTTGTCAGTTTAGGGCAGGAGGAAACCCGC
>JAUTBZ010141616.1:0-12733 GCA_032361785.1 Lepetodrilus galriftensis | reverse complement strand
TAATATACAGAAACTGTAGATTCGTGAAAAATAATCGACAGATTTCCAATGGACAAAAATGGCGGCTGTATTTTAAGTGTTATAAAACTTGTACATTCAACATTTAACTTTCAGCTGAAGCTTAATAATTCTGTAGATAAATTACGTGAACCACAGCTCACTTTCTACCAATCAGATTACAGAATACGCTTACACTATGGTTGAATGAATACTGTTATCTACTGGTGCATCATAATGTCATTGTCAGTGATGACATCTGTGTAGTCCACTACTGGAAGTGCTAGGTTCATGTACAGAGGACAACCTCCAAGTTGGTGGCATTGTGCAAGGAAAGGCAGATTGGATCATCAATATGAACTTGGCTCACTTTCACTTTAATGCTCCTAATAAATCGGTCATTACGATCGCGTGCTGCAGTGCACTCAACAAATCAGCTGACTGTGGGCAGAGTAAAATGGCAAATCTGGCCGCGTACATACTCTCAACAAAATGCAAATGCAATCATTCCGTCCACGAGCTAGATGTTGCTCTCGGTGACCGGAGTCTACAACCAGAGATTGACCGCCGTCCAGCCTGGGCAGCCAGTCGACAAACGCCAGTGTAGGAAGACGACTATTATGATGATCACGATGACGGTCACGATGAGGATGACAAGAAGTCAATTATTGGATGTTCCTCTGACACCCAGACACACACAGCCTGCTTGAAATATGGACACAGCCACTTGACTCAACCTTATCCAAATAAATATGTATATTCCCCTAACAGACTACGACATACAACAGACCCAATATTGACACTTCAGCTCTTTGGCCCAGATCTGGTTGACTAACGACAGCTGGAAAGATGAATAGCTAAATATTTCATCTCAGTTGAAATGAATAATATCTTCCTCTGTAATGCTACGTACTTTCTACATGACATAAAGGTAACATTTTCAATCTAAATGACCTGTTTCTTCACCATTGATCTAGCAGGGCTCAATTTAGCGACTAATGTGGGGGCCATGGCAGCCTAATTTTGCATTTGGCTACCAATATTTCACATATTTTAAGTGTTTCTGGCTATGCAGGAGCCAAATGGCTCCTTGGAAAAAACTTTGAGGCTGTCTAGTAAACTAATAATTTATAGTGGGGCCAACAGGGTCAACATTACAACTTAAAGTTTGCAGACAGGAAGAGCAACACTCAGTCATGCATGAAGATCCCAGCACATTGACACTCAGATGCACTTTATACGTTAATGCTTCCCATTCTTCCAATCTTTAGACCACAAGTGTCAATACTATTTGTTCTGTTGTGGCACTTATGACACAACAATGACTGGTGATCAGATTGAGATAGCCTGCTAACTGTGACTTCATCAACCCATCACTTTGTGTCTCACCTGCCAATCACCTATGTTCTTCTGAATATGAATGTTGTGACAACTTGAATTTTGTTCAACAATCAACCTGAAATAAATGTGTCAACTTTAACAGTCGAATGGAAAACTACAAGAATCATACACCGCCACAGAGTTTCCACAATAGCATAAACTCCCACCAAAAATAGCAAAACCTCCTCTACAAAGTTTCGACAAATGCGACTATCTCAGCTACAAAGTTCCCCTGACTAGTGACAATTGCTGCACCAATGGCGACAACATCTGTGAGATCGTCCGGTAAATGAGTGTATAATTCACAGGGAATCACCGGTGGAAACACTATCAGAAGTAAAGGGGTTAAAGGATGAAGCTCATAAACTCTTCCTCCGCGCGTCAGTCAGCAGCCATCAGTAAGCAAGTGTTTCCTCATCAGGAATCATCCTCACATAATCCCAGAAATCTGCTTATTCCGGCGGAATCTGAGGGCAATCTCTGGCTGACCAGTCTGACTCCGGGCCTGACCAGACATCATGTCGGCGCTCCGCTCACGTTCCCTCGTAGCCAGATGCAGAATTACCAAGTCAAATGCTTACATTACATCAGAACACCGAATATTACTTGCAACTTTAACAACACAAGCAATCTGTGACAACTATAGCCAAATGTACGACTACCCTAATATCGAAAATATTACTCTTCACGAAAGCAAATGAATGATCCAATAAACTTGCAAATTACAAAAACCATCTTGTGGAAAATCGATGAGCATATTTTCTCAATTTATAGTAACGTAATTACAGTTTGTCAGACAGAAATCATACAAGGGCAATCTTCTCCTCTTTGGAATAATCACACTCACTGTGCAATAGGGCATGCCTGGTAGTCAATAGGAGCAAGGAGGTTAAGCCCTCTCCAGCTGTACTGGAAGACCATCATGAAGACGCTCACAGCCAATACAAGACTTGCTGTCAGTACACATGTATTTCTTTAGTAAACAGACAGGACGAGTGTCAGCTAGACTTGCAATGTGAGAAACCAATTGAGTCTTGTTATGCCTGCCACCACCTAGGTGATAGGTTGGCGAAGTGAGACACCGCATCCAGGTGAGATGCTGGCGAAGTGAGAGAATATTAGCGTGTTGAGTCCTCAGTTCCTAGCGAGTTGTTAGGTAAACTGGACACCTGACTAGCCGTACCAAGGGTAAATGTGACTCAACAGCTGATGCCATGAACACAGCCCATTAGGCAGATACTGTATGTTTTTAAAAATACTGGTTGTCGTCATCGACATCGTCAAACTTGCAAGCCCAGAGTTGTTCAAACATCAAACAGACTAAAATATGTGCGCCAAGTCGACCACTGAATATTTTTCATCCACCAAGCTCCCAAAATATGCAGAAGTATTTATTTCACGGGAACATTTCTAACCACTTAATGCGAAGATGGACAAAAAGCGATCAAAGTTACAACTCTCATCTATCTCAAATAAATTTTTGCACAATTGAATCATCAAATGCTTCCTTCTTTCCTCCCTGAATAATGATCAAAGAAGTGGAGACTCGGCCTAAAACCTTCCTGCTCCTTCTCCCTGTGCTGATTGATGACACAGGTCATGTGACACACTGACACGACACAGACACAGACACAGACACATGCAGCGGTTCCCTGGTAGGCGAGAAAACCATACTCAATGAAAGAAACATTATTAGTCAGTATTGATGAAGAACAAACTTAATGTCCAGATTAGCAACACAGACATGCATGCGCGCGTGCACACACACATACACACACAAACACACACATACACAAACATACACAGACACATACTCACACACACACACAGATGCACACAGACACACAAACTAAACAATCAAAACAACAATAAAAAACACTGTGTACACAAATAATTATATCATAGAACAACATGTAACTCTATCTATTGTATGCCACACACACAGTGAATTTGAAAACGATATATGTCTTACCCATTCCAGACAATATCGAAGTTCTTCCTATTGATTTATATTCTACACTCTATCAGGGAGCTATTCTCCTCCGCACACCCAACACATCATGCAGACAATGTGGAACTTATTAAAAAACACATGCACAATGGAACAATTCAGCAGGGAGAAGGTTAAAGAAACACTGACAAGCCTTCTTGAAACAAAAACATAAAATCATATAATTGTAAAATGAAAGTTGACAACACTGCAGAACTCAAATCTAGCACCGATCTCAGTAGCACCCTGTCCCACCTCATCACACACAGGAACGAGACAGGCTGTGGTGCGGTGTACCCGACAGCACTGACCTAATAGGTAATGAAGTGTCATGTTGATTGATGCTTTGCCCAATCCTAAACTTCAATTCAATGTTGGCAAGAAAAGTTGTCTATGTTTCTGTGGAGAGCATCTTCATGAAGTCATCAGTCAGGATAATAACTTTTAGAAATGGGAACTCACTTGATGTTTTGTAATAAGGAAGTGATGGCAGTTTGAAAAGTACGTCATGAAACTATGAAAAGCTGTACAATACCACAGGACGCTCACTAGTTTGCACCAATGTGCTCACATCACTGTCTCTGAATACACCGATAGTCGGGCAGGAACATTTCCATTCGTAAAAAAAAAAGGGACAGATTTTCAATGTGAAAAAAATAGCAATTATATTTTAAATACGTGGTTTGTCCGTCTTCCTTCACTCACAGTGATGTCATCGCACGGGGCGAGCTAGGCTGTTTATGGCATTAGATTATTCATAGTATTGTACAGGCCTCTGATGTTGGCGTACATATTGGGGTATTTATTTTTATGATGGACAATAAAAGCGACATATTAAGTTGTCAATGAACGTTCATTCCACATAGCTGATTCCGCAGTTGATTCCGCGTGGCTCGTAACCTGGTTCCCTTCCTGTGCACGTGTCATCATTCTCGTAGAAAGGTTTAAAATTAGTTTATGTTCTGTTGGAATATCGCCGGGCGACTCGGACCGACACCGCGATGCCGCCCACTACTGCACGGATCGGCGCGGAATCAGACGGAGTGTAAACACATTTCCCTGTCAATCAGGAGGCCATCATCCAACGCTGGGAACATAAGATCAGTCTCCGCACATTTACATGCAGGGGATCACTACGCCAACCAGCACTAACACAGAAATTTATCTGCAATTACACCAAACTGAACTAGAGGGAGGGTACTCTCAAATATCTCCATCTTTAATAAATCAAGTTTATCTAATTTTTTAATAGCTATCCAGTTAGTGCAGGAAAATTAATATGAAATTTCTTACGTACCGAAGAAGGATCTATCCTTCAGCAGTCAGACGATATTAGGAAAGATAAGAGAAAGTTTCATGTTAATGATCTTCTAGGTTTTGTGAGCAGCCCCCCTATGTCATTGATGAAATATGGCCAATCATTCCCCACAATTCTTCATAAGTAGCTGAAGATACGTATCACTCATTCAGCGTGGATAGTAATGCATGTTTAATATAACCAGAAGCCAGTGAAGAGGAATGCTTGATTTCATTGGCAGAATGGAAGTAATGCAGTTAGAGCATGTTACAGGGAGGTAGAACACTGGATGAAGGAACATGCAATGTAGGTTAATTATCCGCGGCCTAGCAGTGAACCCCAGTGCTTCCAGGTCAACAACAGTAAACTCATCTAACTCAGAAATAAACGGAAATTATATTTCTAGGATTAGAACTCTGATGGAATTGTCTTGTTGTACGTATACAACACTGTAATGTGAAATACCACGTAGAGCACACCTAAATCTCCCTGTCCAATGAGCTGTTCCTATTCCTTGGCCTATCTGCTGTATCGTAATGTTTTGTAGACAGATGACAAAACCAATAAGCTTTTAAAGTTTTTAATAATGTCATTTATACATGCAATACACGATACATATATTTATTTTTTTAATTGAGGTTTAGAGTCGCTTTCTAGAATCTTTCCCTAATATCACGACTTGTCAGTTTAGGGCAGGAGGAAACCGTCAACATCTATAAAATGAGTATATCCCCACCCAGTGCTCACACAATCTCAAATATACATGCTCTAGCAATTGCTCTAATAATTAAAACCGTCCAATAGTTCGAACACATAAATTAATTGCCCAAAATAACTTATTTCTGATGATTAAAAAATTCCTATTTTCTTAATAAATCTACAAATTTAATTATTTTCTCATGTTCTATTTTTTTTAGTAATTACGGTATTATGTTATATTCTCCAGACCCAGAACTGGATTTGAACTTGCGATCTATTCACCCAATTCCTGGCAATCTGATTGGCTTCGGTTCAGGTTCAGATTCGGGTCTGAGTCTGGATACTAGACTTCACCATTATTATGCACTTTATGTTATGCACCTTAAACGCAAGCAGAATTTGCACAAAATTACGGTCCTCATGTAGATCAAAGACCTGAGTTTACTATTTAGTATTGAAGCAGATACAATACTATATGATGACGTGAACACAGCAATTAATATTAATGAATGAAAAATACAACACAGAAGATACGATAGAATAATTTAATGAAATATGGTATTTAAAAATTAATTCAATGTAAAAGTACATACAAGTATTTACGCTGCCTACGGTACTTTCATTCTGTTTGTCAAGTGAAATGTTACAATCACGTGATACAAAAAGAATACCTAGATGTAAATTAGGAAATCTAATAATGTGCTATTTTACTGCTACTCGTGTTTATTTATAAAAGATTCATGTATTTAGCTTGAGATCATATTTACTATCGATGAAACCGCATTATTTCTTTTCACCTAAGTTTGTTAACTTTGACAATAGGAAGCCTAGAGGCGTTCTCGGAGGTCAAGTGTTGCTCTATTCATCGCTAATTACTTGGATTAATTGGGTTCTGCATCTGGTTATATTTGTAGTCATCAGTCAGCACATTAATTACGTCAATTGGATTTTCTTTACAAATATTGCAAATGTGTATAATCTCATTACTGTGTATATGTCAATTTTAGCATTTGTGCGTAATTTGCATCCATGTAGATAAAGTACATTACGGTAAATGTACATGACACAGTACATGCTAGTACAGTGCGGCCAGTGTATCACATGATCTGACAAAGACGGCTGTAATTGAGTAATTAATGCAAGCCTCACACTGGGTGGCAGACACTGTGAGGATTGTGAGGAGCAACCAGGAGTCCGCCAGGGAGTTAATAGAGGTGTAATTGAAAGTTAACATTGTACGAGTTGACTGTGTGCTTCCTTTGAGGAGAACCTGAAGCAATTAGGGTCAGAGCCTTGCTTCTTTATAATTCTCAATTAAATTGTGTAATATCACTTTTCTTGGCCACTCTGACCTTTGACCTGCCAACGATTTGTCATTTAGGGATGGGTCGACATAGTTATAGAGACGAGTTAAAGTATGGAATGGGTGTGTACTTGTGGGAGGTTTATGTAGTGTGCTGATGTAATGGGCTGATGTAGCGTGCTGATAAGTGAGCTGATAAGTGTGCTGATAAGTGTGCTAATAAGTGTCCTGATGTAGTGTTCTGTTATAGTGTGCTAATATGGGTGCTGATAAGTGCACTGATGCATTGTGCTGATGTAGTGTGCTGGTATAGTGTGCTAGTATAGTGTGCTGATGCAGTGTGCTGATGCAGTGTGCTGATGTAGTGTGTTGGTGTAGTGTGCTGGTATAGTGTGCTGGTATAGTGTGCTGATGCAGTGTACTGATGCAGTGTTCTGATGTAGTGTGCTGATGTAGTGTGCTAATGCAGTGTACTGATACAATGTGCTGATGCAGTGTGCTGATGCAGTGTGCTGACCCACATGGAGAAAACACTAATTCTCCATCAGTACCAACACATTGATGTTGATTTGGGGTTTAAAGTCACTTTCTAGAATCTTTCACTAATATCATGACTTGCATGCATATGTACTGCTTGACTAGTCTGACCAACACATTGAGTAACTAGGATGTCTGAATTATTCTTCAAAGTGCTCTAAAAGTCTCTGTCACCAGTCCACCAATTCAATTTTGTCTGTAAATATCCAACTTCTTTGATATTTCTTTTCCACTGTACATGCTAGCAGAACATCCTTTACCAATAGATGAACACAGACATGTCTCACAAGAAGAGTCAATGTTGTAGGATAGATTCTGCTAGCACAAGAGATGACTGTCTAACATCAGATTATCGGAAAGCTGTGGATTTAGGCTTCGTATCATGAATGAAAACCAGAGCCCCTTGTAATTACTATTGGCTTGGAAGGTGAATATTAATATACTCTCCTATTTTCGTTTATTCATTAATGATAATCAATTTTAATCACAGGATCTGTCCTAGAAAGATCCCAGCTTGGCAAAGCAATGCAGCAGAAGTTCTGATTACTTTCAGGAATTCACACAGTTTGCTAAGTAGTTATCACCAATATATCCCAAGTGAAAGAATGAAATGACATCACAATATCTATTGTTAGTATTCATCATAACGATTGAAGATAGGTGGCAGTCACTAGCCGATCATGTGGCATCTATAGATGGTCTCAGTGTCAGCCGACATATGTGATGCTATACCAAAGGGAAGATAACTCATGGGCCTGTCATGGAATGGCTGTAGGGTGAAGATGCTAAGGCCAGGTGTTACTACAAAGGAATACATGATATGTTAATATACATGTAGGAATAAAACCTATTAAAGTAGCATCCAAGTTACAGTTAAAGGCCATTGTGTAGCCTGGCAAGATGAAGGATAAGTTAGATATACACATATGTAAAAACATTTCTCAGTTTAGCCAATGCACTATACGCTTGGATGGAAAACACAGATCCTTTGACAGATCACCAAATTCTCATTCAATTAAGGAATGAGTGAGAGAGTGATTATTTTACGTCACGTCAGTAATCTTTCATACATACGTGATGAAATTAAGGAATTAATGTTGTCATTAGCGTTAATTTAAGGATTTACTGTCACTTTCTTTACGTTCATCGAGGTATGAACGTAAAAACCAATGTGCAAGCTGTATGAATCCATGAAGCGGTTCATACAAAAGTTTGCACATCTGAGTTCATCAGTAACAAAATCTATGGAAGTGCAAACAATTTGGTCTATTATCAATTCAACCTCTCATTTCTACTCACAACTATTCCGAGTTGCTGGAGTGACTGACCATACGAAATTCCATTATTATGGGGTGTAAAAAAATAATTAAATTAGTTGTCGATTTTCAATCCCAAGCATGCCTGTGGTAAACTGAACCACTATACAGCTAGGAAACGATTCATTATACAGAAAGTTCATGGATCAAAGAGTTTTCTTAATGTTTTTGGAAAAGAACACATTTTCATCAACACAAATAATTGATTTGTTACATAGAAATTAAAATGTCATCAGCGTAGGTCTCATACTCCCCAGGTGGTTCAGAAGATGAAATCAGTACAGGCTGAGTCATGTGATGGATAAGATAAATCGCGGAGCAGCCAAAACAGACATGACAATCCTAGGATTTGAACCTCAGATGCCGGGATATCGAGTCCAACACTCTACCAACTTAGCCAAAGGGGTAATTCTACTGGCCGAGACCACAAGCATGTCATATGTTTACACAGAAACTAGGTGCCTCACAAGTGTGTTCATAAATAACAAAATGGCTAAAAAACAAAGCCAGCTTTACATCATTTGGCGAATTTGGAGTTGAACTATGTTTGTACCTAGCTGATAAAATATCACAGCCTTTAGATGTAGAACCAGTAACCATTTATTATCCTTGGAAACCAGAAGGTGGATACATTTACCATTTATTGAAAGAATATGTACATTATGTAACTTTGGAATAGGTGACAAATTTAATTATTTATTCACCTGTCCTATATTACCGGTATGTGTAGAGCTTAAATGTTTTATTAAGCAATATGATCATAAAAATGCTAATTAGCATTCTATGTAAGCAGGTAACATTACATTATAATATATGCACTATGTAACATGTACCACTTAGATAGAATAAAGAAAGTTGAAGATGAAGTCCCAGCATGAACTGTAACCATACATGACGAGAATTTTCATAAGGATACTTCTACAAATGCCAAGGTTTGGCCAATCTAGTTTTATTCATGTAAAAGCAATGTATGCATATATAAAAGCAGCTTTAAAAATACATTTATATATTTATTTGTGACGTTTTCTGGGATTCACACAGAGCCACGGTAACGGCTATCTGAGCACATCTACAGGTTGCACATCTGACGTGATAGCTGTTGCTCTTCATACACCGGCAGGCCAAACAATGTCGAGGTTACCAGAGACGGTCAGAGCTTGAACTTCTGTAAGTAGTATTCTGCAAGGAACGGGTAATAACCCTACTTCACACAGAACAGTCATTACCAGATTTTGTTGTCATCGTGAAAATAGTTTCTGTAAATAATTGAAAAGTAATCACATCTCAGTTGCTTGGTAAATACATCAAACTGGACTATCTGTTTCTGGAATCTCGTCTATAAACGTAATGAGCTCCAACTATGAACACCAGGAAACACATAGCAAACTGCTCAATAGAAAGTTAATGTTGGAATGTGGCGAGCACAACACAACATCAAAGACGTCAGACAACTACTACTACCTGAATGTTAACAACAATCTGCATCATGGCCATCACACAGACATTTTATTTGTTTACTTGTATGTATATAGTTCGCGCACCTAATTCCAGTCAACTTCTATTTTAAAGTCAGTCATTTTGAGATAATTATCTCACACAAAAACAAGCTATGATGTCGGCAGTACCATTTCGCTTTTTTACTTTTACAAAAATGTATCTATTCAAGTTAAAAACAGCAACTTTTAGGTGATACTCATATATATATATATGGTGGTTCTTTTTATGCTGTTTCACTAATGCAATATTTTTATTATGTTTAAATGAACCAAAACAAACTTATTACATAGTCATTCAATCAAGTCCGGTTGTCTGCTACATTTATATCTTTACTGTCAAATAAAAGTAAAACTAGTCATGTGATGCTTGTCAATTTTATAATCTATGAATACTAATTTGGGACAATCTATATCATATTAATGGTCACTGGGAGTTGAGATACAAACATGATGGGAAAACAACTGATAACAGTTTTCATGAAAAGTAAAATCAAAATACAACACAAGATGTAACTCTCTTGTTTTGAAGGTACTATTGTCATACAGGAGATCTGACGTGAATAAGACTTTGCGATGACAACATACTAAGAAATAAATGGTAGGTCCTCGATTGATCATCAACAAAACTGTAGACATCAAAGAAAAGATGAATGGACCAATTTTATTCCAATTAACATATGCTAAAATATTTTACTTAAATTGTACGCCCACTGCCATTGAGAAAGGTGGTTACCTGAGCGTAAGATTCGTCAGATTGTCCATGTCAATCAATATGCCTAGAGGATATACAATAACCTGTGAGACTTGAGTGGAAGGACCTATTGTGTAACATCTAAGGTCAAAATGTAGCTAATTATGCAGCCGCCGTCACCAAGCACACTAGATTGCTGGTCACACGTAATCACTATCGACATGTCGCTACTGCGTGGTGTCAGCGTCAGCAATGGTGACAAAAACACTGACGTCACCTTTTGTCAAAAAGAACATTACAAATATTAATCTCTATTCTAATCAGATTAGCAGCTATTCCTAGAAGTAATCAAGTTTATATGTGGAAATTTACTGGAATGGCGGAATTGTTACGTATCTGGAATTGTACACACAACGCATAAACAACACAACTGCCCCTTCTCATTGACATCCGAGACTGTAATAACACGAGATACGGCAGACAGACAATCCAGCACTGGACATCAACATTCTGATTATCCTTCCAGATGTATAAGACAGTAATATTCCAATGCCTCCTGAAAGACAACAGTCCACATGCCATCTAAAACAGAAATTGTCTAAAATATATAAATTTTCTGCATGCTATCTTGACAGAAATGACTTGCCATTTAAAAGAAATTAATTGAATTGGGGTTTTAGAGTCACTTTCTAGATTATTTCACTAATATCATGACATGTCAATTTAGGGCAGGAGGAAACCCGCAACATCTTTATCACTGAATTTTAAAGTAAACCTGCGAGCACTGGTTGGTACTGACAGACCAAGGATGGTATCTGCATCGTCACTCTACAGATAGTGCATCCCATGAATATCGCGTCAGAAATGTAACTTTCACGAACATTGATGCCGGGCCCCCGGGGTGGTATGACATGTTATCTGGACAGACACAATATTACAGCTTCAGTATGGCATGTGGACAGTACACGGCATACTATTTGTACTTCAGGTCTGCTTATCCAGGGAGGGTAGCTCTGTGTTGATCTGTTCAGGACAGGATCTTGGTGGTTTCAGGCAGACCATGATTAGCATTCATTTCAAAAACATGAAAAAACACATCACCTCAACAACATTGAAATACGGTAGAAAAGGTCACATCGTGAATGTCAACCAGATCTAAATAATCTGAAATCTGCCACTTGCGTCGTTCATAAACACTGATAGTCTAAAATCAATGGCCTTGAAGTCAACGATGCCTTGATTGAAATTCATCCGACATGGGTATCCATTGGCATCCAAGGTGCATGAAACATAGATTAGAGCCACAAGTGGTCTGATCAATCCAGGCCGTGTCATCAAAGAGGCTTCCTTCCTCAGACAAATAGACTTTAATGTTGGGGTCACTCGGATACTGGGGCAATTCGTGGTTTTGATTGTTGTCTGTACCAGCCATCAAACCAAGATGAGGAGCATCTCCAGACTGACCGTCCCTGGAGAGCAGGACACCGGAACACTGGCCCTCCTATTAGAACATGGAACTCGGAACAAAGAACAGAACATGCATTTGTCAACGGACATCAGAACTTGTACTTGTCAACATAGACCACAAACAAGGATTCGGGAACCGTTTAAAACTATATACGTACATAAATTGATAGGTAGAATTTACGTAAATATGCTGGCCCTTAAAAGTCTGTATACTAACTCTAGAGGAGATCATAGCAATTAACAACATACTAATCAAATTTCTCATAATATCAGTAAATAAAGTGGGCATTATTTGATCACTGGCTTCTGATGATCGCATGGCATAAGACCATGCTGGTTAACTAGGAACATCAATGTGTACAGCGATGAGCATCTGTTATGTGAGATGGATGGCTTCACTGAGACTCTGGTACACTGGCTGAGGTCATCAACCCTCCTAGTGCTGCACATCCAGTGTTCGAAATTACTGCTGACCCACTGGCCCAGCCATTTCTCCCAATGCTAAAGGTATCCTAAGGGCCAGTAGAAATTCATGTTTTTTGTAAACATTTGTTATTTGT
>JAUTBZ010141605.1:0-12734 GCA_032361785.1 Lepetodrilus galriftensis | reverse complement strand
GTTTTTCATTCCATGAAGTATTTACCGAGATAATCTACGAAATAGGGGGGTCAATGCATTTCATGCCAAACTATAGACCTAGTGATTCACAGACTGGAAAGTTACGTTGACATGGTATAAGAGACTGAATACCCTGCCCAAGGAAATCGTAAGCACCCAGTGCCATCTGTTAGAATGTTTTACACTTGCCCATAAGCTCAAGAACCAACCGTTTGCTCTCGGAACATCCAAAATATACATCGGTACATCACTTGCAAGTTCTAAATATAGAGCCATGACAGGTGCCTTCAGCCTAAATAGTCCAGACTACTTGTTCATTTGCATAAGTTTTCTACCCTGAGGAGTTGTTGTCCAGGGCGAATCATTCTTGAGATTCTAACCTGTATTCCCCCAAGTTGGCAGGGTCTGGTAACCTTATGGCTCTGAGCTGGGAGACCATTGTAAGAGCACTCTTTTGTTTGGGAGATTAATTGCCACATGTCCCTGGACAGACCCTACATACAGTCACTGCTGCCATGGTCAAGTCTGTTGGCTTTCAATAAATATTTATGTGTTTTCTGGGTTTTGTTGTAGAAAAAAGTAAAATGTCAATGGCAAAAGTACTTAGCTGAAATTGAAACTAGCAACAGTAAGTTAATTATTGAGATTGTCATTGGGTTTTTTTAAAAACCCTTTTTCTTACAGTTGATTTGTTCCCGTCTCTGCAGATGTTCATGTCCATCGCAAGCATGGAGATATTTCGTAGTTTAGAATCACGATGCAATTATTTCTGGAATGCGGGGTGGATCTGGAATTAGTTACAAACATATAGGCCTGCTAACGTACATAAGCTGTTTCCAATGTACTAAATTCGGATCTCCAAAATAAACGTGGCCCGGGCTGATGGCGCGAGCAGAGCATTCACACGGCTGATTTAAACGTAATTAAACTAAACACTTGCTCAAAGCACATGGGAGTCTCTGGTCTGCATCCCTCACTGCACCCTTAAAACAAAATCTGTCAATGGACTGAAAGACAAGCTAAAGACTTGATACTCCAATTCACGTGATGTTAATTTAATTGAGATCAATTTCACATGTGTCGGGATTTCTTACACCCTAGAAACTAGTCATCTCCACCCCCTTCTGATGTCATTGATGGCGGCCTCATGCATGGGTGGACCCACCCAGGGGAGCTAATGGGTGGACCCGGCCACATGGCACAGCTCTGGCCGACACCTCCAGGGTCATCAGGACTGGACAATCTCCTTGCTTCCAGTTACCAATTAGTCCTTTTGTGAGTTTGTCGCCTCCAGTTCCCTGCTCAGTAGACCGAGTTTTGAAATTTCTCACCTGACCTGTCCAGTCCGAAGGAAGCATAGGCTGATTTGATGTGGATAAAGGCCGCCATATTGGACTTCCTGTGGAAGTTGGTGTTAAGTGGTAATATTTTGCTCCTGGCTTAGAATCCCGCATTAGGCTTTACAGGCTGGTTATCCTTAGTGTCAGCTATTTACCTGAATACCAGAATACCCAAATACCATCGACCAATATTTTATCTGGCTTTTATCATCTTGTTTTTGTTTTCTTTTACGACCGAATTTGCCCCCAAGATACTTCTTATATATTGTATGGACATGTTGAAATCATTTTAACTTGATTGTTTAAAACCTCTGACTGAACTATCCCTTTGAAGTCGGGGTGTCTTATCCGAAAATTGCACTTAGAAATTATAATCTCAATTCCCTGACCTCCTGACCTTTCATGTACAGCAATAATATTAGTCTCCTCTTGTGCGCGTTGAAAGGAAGGCTTGCAAAGAAATGCCTGGATAGTCAGTCTGTGATTATGCCATATGCAAAGCCTGCTTTTGTTGAATAGCTGAACATAATACATATTTCTCTTTTCCTCTTCCATTGCATTGCGTTCAGTTAATGGAATCCAAGGTATCGGCTTTGCAATAAGTACCTCCTGATGACGAGTGCATTTGAATGGTTATGCCATCACGTAGTACCTTATTCATCATATTAATGGTCGCTTTCATAACCCACATTGAATAGGAAATTCATGTTCCTTTTGTTGTCTTGTCTGATGTATTATACGTTCTAGCGGTAGGTGTGAAAAGATTAAAACGGGCTTCTTGAAAATGAATATGACGATCTTTTGTTTAATAATTTTTAGAAGCTTAGGTTGATCTTAATATTATGACAATCAATCTGCATGTTTGAATGGTAAAGAATTAATCGATGTCTGATATTGTGGGTGTTTATACGAAGTGTGTGAATGTACAAAGTGTGTGAATGTGCGGCCTCCCATTTCCACTAAGCCTCCAGTTGTAAGTCACATCCTCATTAGATGCCTGCAGACTGATTCAGTTTAATCATCAGCGTTTGTATGACACGTTTTCCTGACTTCATAGATCACGCCAGAGGTGCATAGGTGCGGGGTTTTCAAAGTTTAATTGATGGAGGTACATCATTTCCTGTGGCTGCAGTATACAAGTGATTCTAGCACCTGATAGCTTGCTCTTCATGGTCTGGCCGAACTGCAGTCTAAGTCACTTCACACTGAAAATACGCTCGTAATTGCTGCTGATGAAGCCGAGATAAAATTGTATATGTTTTCGACACCATTCCTGTTTGTTGATAAGCAGTGTCACACCAAGTTAAACATTCGGGCATTGTGTCTACAGGACCTGCCCAGCTGTGTCGGGTTCTGTAGAAGCAGCTGCAGCCAATAAAGCCCTGGCCATATGACAATTGTCAAAAGTGTGTCGTGATGGGTTTGACACCGACACCCACTCGCACCATTAACATAACTCAACACCAGCAATGTCCAGAACATGCAAAGTCTCTCACAAATACTTGGAAGGTCTTTCTGGGTGGCTGGCTTGCTGACCAGGGCTAGCCAACATAATTGACCTTTCTTTGTGAGCGTATGCAAATGAGATTTGAAGCACACGGCCGAGTATATATACACATTTTACCTGATCGGAACTGGACAAACACAATAGGTAAACATCCATCAAGTCGGAGTGAAGTGGTGGTGAGGGTGGTCAGCCTGTTGGTGGAGGTTCTGATGGGCAGGGGAAGGATGCTCACCTTTGTAACACGCTCAGGGCATAAAGACCAGCAATTACTGCATCCATTTGGATAGATTTATGGCAGCAGGATGGCAAAAGTAGCTCCACATGTCAGGAAGAATTTATTCACACGGCAGAGAATTCCAAAATCTTTTAACAACGTGGTGCCAAGAAATTTGGAGATTTCAGCAAATATTGTTTTCGTTATTTGGCGTTATAATTTTCGTTACAGGGTCGGTAGTACTGATCTGCACCCTGCGACCCTTTCAATTCACACCCTGTTCCTGTGAATGAAGTATGGCTTTTCATGTTGTAAATATCTCAGTTTCCGTCATTGCATAACTGACAATAAAGGACACTATCAGCGATCTGGATGTTGTGTTACGTAAGATCTCCTCCACACACGGTTCCCGCTGGTGCTGGTGATTGTCCAGATAGGAAGCTAAGCAGGTATATAGTCTCATTAGAGATAAGAACTGGACATACCATGTAGCATCACATCTGATCTCTCCCCCCAGCCTCTCGTAGGGGGTGTACGGAGATCCTCCCTCCCAGCAGGGGCAGATAAATCAATGCATCTGGCAATGTAAAGACGCACAGCCTTAATTAGCATCAATTACTCTCCACATTTTGATGCTCCAGATGATTAACACCCCGAGATTGCTCCCCGTGTATCCCCCTTAATGTTGCCTTTTGTTGGGCCCTTTCATCTCCGTATCTGGTCAACATTTACAGTTACACTGGCCAATGGTCCCGAGATTTACGGCCCGTCATGCCCCACTGGAAATGGCAGCTCATGAGATGATGTCTCGCAATCATATTGTTAACCCTTGTCCACTTGCGGCATGCTTTCATCAAGGCGTTCTCCCAACATATTGGACCTCTTTTTGGCCATTGTTCTTCTCCGCAGGTCAAGTACACCACAGATAGAAAACATTATTTCTGTTCCTTCATTTAGTGCCTCACAACTTTAGTTCTCTTTAATGGGCGCTATAAAAATAGAATTAAACTTTATTGACTATTGATTTCTCAATGATTCGAAGTTCATTCCATGTTTTATAATCAATATCAGCAATTGTTATGGATTTGTTTCTAACGGACACTTTCAGAGGTATAATTGTATTATCTCTGATAAATGGATTATCTGGAGGATGCTTTGAGATCAGTATAGATGACTGACCAAGCACATAAATCCATCTCATAAGCACAGATCCACTTCACGTGTCTCCGTGGCTCCGGTCATAAATTTGATCAAGTCCACTGACAGACTTATTAGGAATTGGCTCCAGCTGAGAAATGAAAACCTGATCAGTTTGAACCGGCGGTCCCTTGATGCATTCATATTTTATGATAAGGCATAAATATTGCTCACATTTATATTATTCATTGCAATTTAATATGCATTACAAAATATTTTTTTAGGGCGATTTATTTTCCTTGTAGGGTAATGTAATGTAGTTTTCTGTTTTTTTAAATTTAATTCAAACAAAAAATATTTCTGGAAACATTTACTAGCACAAACTGTCAACAGCTTTGAAAAAATACTTACCAGTATCCCAGTACAAAGAAGGTAATTTATTGCATGATAAATTTGCAAAGCAAATAGGGGTATTCACTGCTCAAGCCTATTATTTTGTGCTAACCAAGGATCACAAAGTGTTATGTTTGATACACTCTTACAACCTTCATGGAACCTTGAAGTAATTTAGTTTTCGAGAAATCAATTTCTCAGACTCTCTGATAGTAGTACGTTACAATGAGAAGTATTGAAAACAACGTTGCAAGCAAACCAGTATTGGCAATCTTGACAGGTCGGTAGTTACTGAAGCAATCTCGCCCTGCATTGAAATACTCGCCTCTGTAAACTTGCCGAAATCAGACTGCAAGGAATCTAGTTGAAGTACGATCATTTGGGCAGCATCCCTTCAAGAATATATCAATAATTTGAAGATGACGGCTCACAAAGACCAAAAAGCTATCTTGGCCGTGGCCATTTCCATCTTTCCCGTCTACTGGTTTATCCAATGATATTGACAAGGTTCGTTCCTAGGCATGTGATCAATGCGTACACGCCGACCAATTTGGCGACCAAATTTAACAGAAATCTCTTCCTCCGTATAATGTTTACAGATCATTCCCGCTGAACTGTATTTATTGGGCGAGGCAATTCAGCCAAGATTTTCCACACCGGACAAGTGCCGTATAAATTGCACTTGGTATTAATTGAAAGTCTCTAGTTTAAGTGTCGGACATTTTTCATTCTGTCGAGACATACTCGCAAACGAGCCGAAATAACTTTCTTGGTGCCTGGTGGCTTGCTGCACTCTATCGATTCGGTCAGAGGTACGACGGATGATTTTTATTTAAATACAAGCTTCACACAAGCTCGTCTAAGTGAATGATACCTTGTGCCCCGGCTTGGTCCTTGATTCAATCAAGGCGGAAGAAAATTAGACTGTCTTTACTGGTTCCAGCTTATCTTGCCTAAGAGGTACTGCAATGCTTTTAGCCCCCAGGCTTAACATAGACGTACATTGATCGCAGCCCGATGGCCTCTCGTAATGGTCAAGAGTTGAGACATGATTTACATTAAGGCAATCATTCTAAAGTGATTTCTACTTCTATATTGAAGTTAATGGGATTATTGGAGGCTCAGTCTAACGAGATATGCGAAGAAATAATTGGATTTTTACCACCGTTTGGGAGAGACACTTCAATAAAATCTAATCTTGTTTCCTTTTAAGTAAGTTTCAGACGAACAACTGATTTGAAACAAAATCTATATCTATAGATTGATATGTATTTCGAATAAGTATATTGATTCTTGTGAATCATTGTAAGATATATTTAATGAATTTTTATTAACATTTCCATGGGGTATATTGTTTTGTATTGCATTTCATTTGTTTGCTTTTATGAGCATGAAAGAAATGTTAATATTATTTCTTCAACAAAAAAAGCTATCAATTACATGCAGATCTAAATGTATAGAAGGCGGCTTATATCCTGGATACCAATGTACTTTCTCAAGAGACTAAACAAAAATATACGCATTAAACAAGGGACCTTGCAAATTCCGATGACCCTTTCTATGGGGGACATTGTTTAACCAGGCGCAGAGCACACAGACAGTGCTGAAGAGCAAGATTAACACACAGCAACAGATAAGTACATATCTCAACCAAGCTGGGCAAATGTTGAGAGGGTTTTGGTTTCGGGACACAGCAGAGTATGGGGGAGGATTAGATGAAAGTACACAAACATTCACAAGTCTTTAGTCTTAGTCAACATGCCAGAACTGGAGGTGTGAAGCTGGATTCTGCCACAAGAAATGTGAGATCCTGGCTCCCAGATCAGCTTTGTTCCAGGATATGGTGTCATTCCATGCCTCAGGTGATTGTGCTATCCCCTGGAAGCTCACAGAGAAGCCTCACAGACTTGTTGATGTAATTGTGAGATGCCATGGCTAGCCAATGGTCTACAGATGTTCTCATCATGTGATACTTGTGAGAAGACGAAAATATAATCCAAGAAACAAGCCTGATTCTATCTATACATAGTTATTATTAACCATGGCTAATTTAACCCTCTTCCTGCTGAATAAGTACAGGCACAGCTTTTTATTTAGAATATCTCTGGTTGCCTTCTGAGAGAGAGGGTTAAGCATATTCATGTATGATTATGTAATCAACTTGTTTAGATTTGTAATCTACATTGGTAGTATAGTTTCTGTGCCATTGGCTCATTTGGATCAATACAGCTTATTGGATTTCTTGTATACCGTAGTCTTTAAAGGCTCGCTTCTATTGAAATACTCCAGGGAATGCATATTCATATACAAGAACAACACTAACTGATTTACTTCAAGATTCAAAATAAATGTTATTACATAATCATAATATATTATTTTATATGTACCGTATATATTTGTTATATGTTTTATATAATAAATTCTGAAATTATTTGAATTTGTATTATAAAAAAGTAAGTAACCAGGTATGATCAAATTGTAATTTGAGTTCAGCAAGGTTAGTATCGGCCAGTGCTGTCTCTGGTGTTTCCAATTTTAGCAGGACTTGAGGGTATCCATTATTAGAGACGAGGATCTTGCCCTCTAGTGATGTTATTACCGACTCCATTAAAAAGAAATCTGTTACATTTGTTGAGAAATCCGGTGCATTTATCTAAGTTTTCTTCCTGATTGAGTTTCATTTGTTCAGGATCTGCATGTTATGCTGTGAAAACATGCGTGAGCACGGTCTCGGTCTCTGTGAGCACGGTCTCCGGTCTCTGTGATCAGGGTCTCCGGTCTCCGATTGGTGTTGACATTACTCTCGCCATGATTCCTAGGTGCAGATTTCTATAAATAGTAGTCATGGTTATTAACTTCAGTCTAATTGGATGTACATGCTTTTTGAACATTCCTAAAATTATGAAACTGATATGTTACCAAGTGCAAGCTTAATGATATATTGTAATGCTAACTAAAATGGATTTTTTTTTGATAGATCAAGAGAACGTTACTTGAAAGGATACCTTCAGTGTCATGATAGGATTATGAAACCCTAGTAAATTCAAACTAATGATAAAGATCTGAAGAGCGATCATGTGTTTACTTTGAGATAGCAGTAATATTCCAAAATCTCTAATTGTCGGGACCCCTTAAGAGTAAACAGGTCAGTAATCTTCTCATCAAGAAAATATTTCACTGATCAAAAAGATATGGCACAAAGTAAAGCATTGGGTTTAGAAATTTGAAGTCTTGGGTTTCAGCCGAGCAGTGTTCTTGTATTTGTCAACTTTCCTCTGTCTACTGACGCAGTCTTATCCTTGATCAAGCATTTTAGTCAAAGCCATTTCTAGTAAATACCTGCACAAAAACCTTCACCCGTTTCTTTGTACAACCTCAACACTATAGGTTCTAGTTCAGTCGGTACTCCTTGGTTGTAAAGAAACTGTTCATTTTGCCAAGTAAACAACTGAAATGCTGCTTTCTTTTGTTGATGTATAACTGGAGCCAAACTGCACATGAGACTCGTGTACCCTTTTGTCAGATTCGCCACTCGCTATTGAATTAGACCAGTAGCCACGGTGAGCCGCGGAAACCCGACTGCTTTTCCGTAATCTTCATGAACACTAGGCATGATCGCGGAAATTTGCATGACAATGGTTGAAACACCTGAGGTCGTGGCACAGGTATGAAGATCACCTGCGGATGTTAATTACATCCCTGAGTAGTTAACGACATTTCATTGATGAGCATGGTGTTGTGTCGTTTCGAAACCTTCTGGGTAGACAGAAATTGGGTGGCAACTATTTTTACTAGATGGTTAGAGCTTTGTTAAATATTTATTAATTTTGTAAAATTGGTATTTTTTTTGTTTTCACTATAATCGTTACTGCATTCTTGAGTATTATATAGTCGATGTATATTATATAAACATGCATAGATGCATTTCAGTATCCCCCTACTTTTCATGAGTAGCGATTCCCCTATTCATGACAGAGACTTTTTACTGTGACAATTATTGCACCGCACATCTGGCCCAATTCTTTTTACAATTTTCTCATTCAATATTGAACTCAGTCACACTTGAGACAGAACAGGAGCTTTAACGAGGGAATGCAGTTCGACTTTTTTTACGACGTCTATAAGTGTGACTTGCCAGTTTTACTGCGACTACCGAACATAGGTGGAAGGACATAAACATCCCAGGAAACATGCTGATATTATTGTGATTGGCGGCGCCGTTTGCCATCAATGGGTCCGAGGATTGCCATCAATGGGTCCGAGGTTGTCCGTAGTGTAGGTGTGTCTGTGCTGTCCAGCTGGGAACCTCGCCTTCACCAGTGGTGTTTACGTGGACATCTGGTGTGGGGTGAACTCGGAGGATGCAAGGGGATGCGGAGGATGCAAGGGGATGCGAGAGGATGCGAGAGGATCATTGGACTACTTCATGCATAAGCAATGATTGTATTAATTTATGACTGCTCGCTTTTGATTAAATATGGTATTGCCGCTGACAAGCAGAAAAGCTGAAATGTCAAAAAATTAATCTCGTCATTCTAAATGGTAATTGCAGAGATAAAGTTTGAGATGTTCTTGGACCCGATTTCTTTGAATTGGAATATTTACCACGCATAAATGTGTGTCCTTTATGGGAAAAAATGTATTACCGGTATGGAATCACAAAAATGATTTAAGCAGTATTTTAATCCTGTATTAAAAGACAATAAATTGTATGAAAAACCTGTAACCGGTCTAATATTTTTTGTTATCAAACTATGGTTATATTATCTCCCAATCTATGTCTATTGTTTGAATTTTGACAGATATTTAATAAATCTATTTTCCCCCATATGATCAACATTTATTTTATTATTATAGTGTCATTTCTGCATTCTGTATTTGAATACGAGCATTATATAACATTAATTATTCAGATGCATAAACATTTTATTGCATACAGTCGTGCAACATTCATCTGAAGCGGTTACAATCCATTGTGTCCACGTAGCACCGGTGACAGATACCAGCCAGTGTTGTCCTCTTGTCGGCTTCCAAACAAGACAAAAAGACATTAGAATAATATGAGAGCCATACATTATCTTACTGGTGACGTTTAGATCTTACTGGTGACGTTTAGAGTAGACCAGACTGTTTGCTTTTGGTTGTATTGTAGATTATAGCTATAATTGATAACGTTATGCAATTTTCACTGCCCTGGGTAGAATGGCCTCCAACCAGAAAAGTGATTATGAAATGCTAAATAAATATTGGTGCAGAGACTAAAAGGAAGGCAATTTGTTCAGCTGCGGGCAGTGACCAACCCAGTGGCAGGATTATGAACCCTGTTGTCTCCGGATAATATTGTCCAAACAACTGAAGGTGCCCTTATGCTTCCACGTAATTAGACGCTATTCACCCAAGAACTACTGTCAACATTAGATCAAGGAAGATCATGTGCTTATGGGCACTCACAAGTGAAATTCCCCAGCTTCTTTATGAGGAAAAAAAAAGACTTGTATTGTTGTGTGTCGAGTCAACTGGTCAGAAGGTTCCATTTTCAAACACTATTTCTGGGGTTTCCAGTTTGCTTAAACAAGTGTCAGTTCGGAATGGACGCGGCTGTGAACTTATGGTAATGAAGCCACAGAGGGCAGCTATTGCTATGCTAAATCATATTGACCAAACTGATGGAGGCTCTTCTTGAAGTGTGTGTTCTTTTATCACACATGTGTACATTATATTCCGAGTTCTAATGAGCGTGCTAATTGATCCATGCATAAAATGTCCACTTTTAATTAATTCATGTAAAATATTTAAAGTTTATTAATTTCTATGAATATTTTCTTTACATAGTTTTAAGAGTAAACATTAATTAGTCAGAACATCAATAGTTAACTCATAGTTGACAAGATGTTTTATGTATCCAAGATTAGTGAAATGATTCATCATGTTACTTTACACCACTCTGATAGTTATCAACTTTGATCTTTTGCAAATTTTCCCAATTTTCTTTTTCTTCGATTTTCTAAAGACGACAATCCTACTTAACTTAACGACTGCAACCATTTCATTGAATCTGAGATGGAGTCTAAAAAGTCATATTATGGAAATGTCAAATGCAATATAATTGGATATATAAACCAAATAAAATTGGATTTGATTTCTGATTATTGAGTTTTTGTCGGAAATCAGCGTCTCGATGCTTCTAGTTGTAATGCCAATATTGTCATTTGTGATCAGAAGCCTTGTCATAACTCTCACGGTAACGCATTCAGAAAAGGTCTCGGAAACATTATGTACCAAGTAATAGCTTGACCAGGATCTAGTGAATGTATTAGCGGCTTCCTGTTTTCTTTGGCACCAGCTATTGTCTAGCATCTCCCAACATACTCAAATAGACTCTCTGGTTACTGGTTATGCGACAGTAAGAATCGGTCTATTATTTAATAAGTTTCAAATATCAAGCATGGCTTTAATCAACAGAGTGTTTCTTGTGTTTTTCTTGATCATGTTGATAACAAAAATAGAAACCTTGTGGAAATTTGACATTTATTTTCAAATCTAAAATTTGATATTTTTTTTTACTAATTGATAAGACTGCCTTTTGAAACACTAACTGGTTGTTAGATATGGCAGGAAAACATGAAAGTTGATATTTAGGCTATCTATAAATATACGTACGATGTTCTATCTCAGTTGTGTCTAGGTTTTGTCTGTTCACACCTAAAATCAGAATGTCATTTCATTGAAATGAGTTATGGTTCTCAGGTCATAGGAACGTCGTAAGTAAGCGATGGGAATCTAACCAAACTGGCCAGTCTGATAACCTGGCGCCCAGTTGTAGAGATGATGGACGTCTTACCTAACCGGATATTACAGAAGTTGCAGTACATGATTGAGATCGCAGACTCTTGTCGATGGTTACAATTGTATCTGGATCATGTATTCGTGTATACTGTTAGTCTTATGTATATTTGACTGATGTTTACGGCTGGTTATTTGTTTGACATGGTTCAGCGGAGACTATTTAATTCTGGCGTTGATTCATATTTTGCCGTTTGCGCAATTGCCGACTCACGTGGTGTGGGTGTTGTAGACAGTTTTCGCCTTTTTATTACCATATATTTTTAGAAAACGGGTTTAATGTCTGTGAACTGTCAAGGTAGAATGCTATATGGGCAGTTGACAGTATGAAGAGCAATTATATAGTTATGCTATATTACTTAAACATATTAGACGATGATGTTTTCAAATCTGACATTGCACCCAGTAATCGCTTGACTCATATGGATTTTTGGAAATATTGGAGCTGACGTTTACGAACATTGTTCCATCAATCAAAACGTTCTTGTATTTTCTTTTGAGTATCTCAACATTTTAGGCAAGAATGGCCATAGAAATTTAATGATGCCTCTTGTTTCTCTAAAGGGTCTTTTGTTGTTAAAAAATGTGACAAAATGCCAATTGAAATTGTTCAAGCAAAAATTGCTTTACGCGGCATGTCACTTTATGTCAAATCAAATGAATTCCGCCTCTGACAGATTCACACATGGAGTGATTACTGCAGCCAGGATCCAATTAAAACCATTGTGACGCGGCCACTCGTGGTCTCAGCCATGACATCCGTAGCGCACCGAAAAGGAAACTTGTCATACTGGGAGAAGTATCTGTTTTACCCCGTCAGCTCCACGCAATTTCACCGCGACTAATATCATAATAATTTCACACTCGTATTTTTTGTGTACTTCAGTTGGTCATGTCATTTGACCTTAATATTCCCAAGACTGCGTAATTTGTTTGGGTTTTGATCAAGCAGAAAACGTGTGTGTGATAGCTAATATTTATTTCTTAAAAAGACTTGTCAAGTCATGTATTAATTTCTTTCATTATGAATACATTTCTTCCCGGTTTTTATTACCAAATTTCTGTAATATGTTGGTTTGTTTTGTATTAACTTGATGGAAATGAAAATGTTATTCATGAATCATATCATAAATTCAATAAATGTGTAAAGCTGGATTTCTTCCACACATTTTTAGAACCTACTTATTATCATGGATTTTGATTTGATGTGCTCAATGCAGAAATGTATATACAGTGCTCCCTCGATATAACGCTGAAGTTGGGGTCCATGACATGCCACCCGCGTTATAATACCCGCGTT
>JAUTBZ010141594.1:0-12735 GCA_032361785.1 Lepetodrilus galriftensis | reverse complement strand
CACACACACACACACACACACACACACACACACACACACACACACACACACACACACACACACACACACACATGCAAGCACCCACACCCACACACAATTGCATTGTCCAGATATTGGCGATGTATTAACACGGTATTGTTATAATACATCCTGAAACATGATGCTGTCAGCACAGTGTTATAATCCGTGTCTGACATTATAATGCTACTACTTCGGGTAATTAATAATTGGCCAAGCACATTACTAGGAATAATTACTAGTAACATGATCATACAACCAACAGAAGCACGATACATGGACATGTTCATAGTATTATTGGAATATTTATATTCTTAGTTTGGCTTCTAAGAACCTGAACATGCGTGCTGATGTAAAACGGGATTTTAATAACGTTTATCGAACACTGCATTGTACGTATAAAGTTATTTTTAAGGGGGGAATTGAGACGCTCTCAAGATTATTTCACTTATAAATATAACGGCTTGTCGGTTTATGGCAGGAGAAACCCCGTAACATCGGTAACGCTGAATGTTGCAGCACCGGCTGATACTGACAGACCAAGGATGCTAATTGCATTGTTAAGTTACAGCACATACCATCAATTGATATCGGGCTCCCTGGGCTATGGCATAGATTCATAAAGGTACGATGTATACATTACAGAGATATGAATTAAGGGTTGCATATCAGTTAGTTTAGTTCACGTTTATTGTTACGTGACAGTCAGGCCGATCAACAGTAGGGTACAATGCGTATCCAATACATCCATAGTAACAAATGGTAACTAGGTAATTACAGAAAATCAACATGTAAAACATATCATCAAATTTTGTGCAAGAGATATATTTTGCACTTAACCAGCTACAGATGATATAGAATAAGGGGGCAATGGAAACATGGTGTGATGACATTCAAAGAAGTATTCCTGTTCGGTATTAAAACAACAACTGCTATGTTGAGGTAACTAATGGGAGATAACTCTCACCTGGTGATGACCGCTCTGTTGGGAGGCACGGTGCAGGCGCCCATGAACAGGTTGATGTTCTCATGTCGGATCCTGCACAGCTTCGTCAGGTGGCTCCAGAAGCACTCAGTGCCCGTGTCCTTGATCTCACGGAATAGGTGAATAGATACATTGCCATGCCAACGTCCTCTGTCAACACAGCATATCAAGTGTTCATCAGTATGTGTGTATACTATAGCAGTTCTATGAAGCCTTAATATGCATACAGTTAGTTCTAGGCTACATAAACATAGCAACATCTTTATAGACAAAGGTCTCACGTTAATAGCATGTATACATGTAGTCCTATTTATATTTGTATCGCACATCAATAACATATACTAGTATATATGCCCACTTCTATTTGTATCGTAGATTAATAACATAATACAGTCCTAGTTCTATTTGTATCTCACATTAATAACATATACAGTCCTAGTTCTATTTGTATCTCACATTAATAACATATTCCACAAATTGCAGTGTTCCGCCCTGTAGATTACAGGAATCACATTCCACCTCAATCAACTGTATCTGAGTATATGAGTAGCCACCACCCACCTCAGCAGCCAATTACTGTTACACAGACCTTAAAGCCCAGCACAACGACGTGTAGTCCGCACCCACCTGAGAAGTGTACATCGTCTGCCTACTCTGACACAGTCAGTCACAGTCAGATCCTCAAACTGGATACTGAAGTCTTCTATGGACTTCTTGCCGTTGACTATACTCCTGGAACAAACACCAGCTTATATAAACACATCGCGGAGTTCCATAATGCATTGTATGGAGTTGTCATGATTTACTACGTCTGTGGCCCTACGGACATTCATGAGTATTATGACATATTGCAATTAATAATCATTTCTGACGCGGCGTAGGCTGTGTGGTTAGCCCAGGGATTGCCGTGAGCCGTGTCTGACATCAAGACTGCCCTGGACTTGGAGGAACTTTCCCCAGGGAGTTGAGGATGTGTGTGCCGGTAATGTCAATAGGTGTTCCCTGGCCACCAATTACTCACTGTTACAGTAAAGGTGGTTGATCCAGACGTAGCACGCTAATGCGCAGAGTAACAAATGGCAATTCTGTCTGAACGGTTGTTCATTAACAGTAATGAGAAACTAGCACAGTGGGACGCTCCACGGCCTTTCACGGCAATGTGGGAACATGACTGAGCTACAAACACACTGACCAGAATATCAAATGTGTGATGTCTTGGGATGAAAAATCTATCTAAATAAATATAAATCTTCATACCAGTTATGCATAACTAGCAACTAGTGTTTATTAGCCACGTAGTCATACACTATTTCTCACCTTTCGAAAACATTGTCTCGTAGAAATGATAGGTCAAGGTTATCACAATCACCATCTGGAGGAAGATAACACATATATATGAGAGTCACTTTCATGAAGTGGATAATATAGTGAACACTGGCATTCGTCAACGATATATAGTGAACACTGACATTCGTCATAGATATAATGGTGAACACTGACATTCGTCATAGATATATAGTGAACACGGACATTCGTCATAGATATATAGTGAACACTGGCATGATGAAGGCTACTCACCATCAGAGGATACATTGCTACCTTGCAAAGGCCACGTGGAACAACGTGGCCGGAAGTGCGGTGACACGGACTCTGATTCCGGGGAGATCGGCGGACAGCTGATGGTCTCTGTGAGCGGAGGTCTGCCTCCAGTGCTAGCAGCCAGCTGTTTCTCTCTGTGCTTGTATCTCGACGCCCTCAGGAGTTGACGGCCTGAAATACCCGGAGGTTTCAACAGGTACGGAGTGTCCTCAGCTTGAGGGTCAAGGTCGTCCTCAGTGTCACGACCCTTGATCGCGGAGTAAGTTATTTGCACCACTGTCACTGCACCGCGGTGTTCCGGTGACTCCCCCTGAACCGAGTGGAATTCTGAGCTAGACTTGAGGAAGTCATCATTTTGCCTCTTATAGGCCCGAGGCGATAGGTCCTTTGTCAACGTGGCATGCTTGCCCCACACGTACTTCTCATCAAACTGCAAGCAGTCAGTCGGCGAGATCTCGTACTTCTTCCTGGAGTTTATCCAGTTCCGAACTCGTTTTGTCAGACTGTGGAATATGCCCTCAGACCGTCCTACACTCTTCGATCTTCGTCTCCGGGGCTGTGGGGAGGGGCTAGGTATGGGGCTGGGGTTGCGCGGGCATGGGCTGGACTGGCGAGGGCCCAAGGGTGTGTGCACTCCGAGTCTAGGGGAGGGGGATCGGGAACACCCCCGACACCTGGTGTTGCGCGTGCTGGTCGAGTCTGCATTCACTTGCAGCACCTTGCTCCAGTGTTCCTCGCCGGCTGTAGGAAACAGAGCGACTATTACGTACGTACAATCATCGATAACATGATCGAAAGATTGAAAAATGTTTATTTCAAGTCACAGGCCACAGGCTCACAGGACATTCAATTTGAGTAATGAAGTACAAAATATATAAGAATTCTCATCGAGAACATAGAACATTACAATGTTCGTGCAGTGTTCGTGTACATAAACTACATCAATTACAACATACACACACACACACACACACACGCGCGCGCGCACACACACACACACACACACACACACATACACACACACACACGCACACACACACAGACACACACACAAACACACACACATACACACACACACACAAAACCACGGTCGAATATGGATAAACTATACCGTCCTATATCTTTACAAAATTAAAGAAAACCATACGTCCGTACATATCTCTCCCCAACATAGGTACTATAATGTCCGTACCTATCTATCCTTAACATATATAGGTACTATACGTCCGTACATATCTATCCCCAACATAGGTACTATACGTCCGTACATATTTATCCCCAACATAGGTACTATACGTCCGTATATATCCTCAACAAAAGTACCCTACTTCCGTACATATCTATCCCCAACATTGGTACTATACGTCCGTACATATCTATCCCCAACATAGGTACTACTAGTATATGTCCGTACATATATATCCTTAACATAGGTACTATACGTCCGTACATATCTATCCCCAAGATAGGTACTATACGTCCGTACATATTTATCCCCAACATAGGTACTACTAGTATATGTCCGTACATATCTATCCTCAACAAAAGTACCCTACGTCCGTACATATCTATCCCCAACATAGGTACTACTGGTATTTGACAAAGAGATCTCATACTCACACTGAGAAGTCATGAAGGGAAAGTGTTTGTAGATTTCAAAGACCATATCTCTCCCCTCTCTCGCTGTCTGTGGTATATCGACTCCACAGCGCTAAGCATTGCTACTGTATATGGTGCTAGTTGGAATAGGGAAGTCTGTTCATCGCTCTGCGCATGACAGCCACAGACATCATCCATTTGCGCAATGCTGTCGCCTACAGACTAGAGTAGGCACACTACCAGGGCTGTATCTGTTGTCTTAATGAGGTTAACGTTGCCCCCAGTGTATACTTGATTAAGCAGGCCATTGGGCTGGTCTAGAGTTCTACATGTGTCACATCTTTACTCGCCGTGCCATTTTTCCAGCTTCTAAATCAGCACTGACGGTTAGGCAATCATTGATTCGATTTTCGGCAGAGTACAGTACAAACTGGTATGGACTTGACCTCAACATGCCACCTACCGTATTAGGCTACATTTGGTCTCAGCTTAAATCTACATAGCATTAATTGTACTGTCTTCATAATTGTATTATAGATAATGCGTCGTGTGGTTAGTCTCCACAATGCTGCATTATTCCTTGTTGTGTTGTAGGAGAGGAAAGTATGCGAGGCAGCAGCAATATCTATGATTGGACGACTGACTGCACTTTGGTGGAACTCTAGCAGTGGTTTACTGAGGCTTTCTAGAAGACATAGGTGTATAGAGTACTATATACATTCTGTAGTTTGCTATATAAAGTATTGCTAAGCTGTTGAATGTGGATATTTAATTACTGTATTGTTTATGGGTGTCTGTATGGACGCTAGGTACGGTAGTTGAGGATTGCTATATAATTACTATAGTGTGTATACGTGTCTGTAAGAAGAACACAGTGTAAATTACCTAAGACCCGCCGTCTGTAGTCACCGTACTTCTTGTCTGTCGGAAGTCTGGGGAAGAAAATTAGCAATAGTAAACCTACAGTCAATTTTCCAATATAACTAGTGCCACGTATACCAGTGGCCCCCGTTTCACAGAACAGTCGTAGCGCTACGAGAGTCGTAAGTCCTTAGCAACTCCATGCTAACGTAAACGAGTTACGTTTTTCGTAGCGCTACGACTATTCTGTGAAACGGGCCTCAGACATATTATTTTAGACATATAATTGCGCTGAACGTTATGAACGTTATGCGCTGAAGTATGAATTATTGTTCAGATTGAATCCACTGCGAACATTCCACAATGTCAACCTGTATGCTTTAGATAAACGTATGCACATAACATGTCGTGTTATAACTAGATTTGTGACTACTAGTATATATAGTTCTGAACAAGCTAGCTTTATTTTCTCCATCTATCTCTCTTTCGCTCTTTCTCTCTCTCTCCTTTCATATAATACTATCCATTCCCTCGCTATATCTCATTCCATATATCTCCCTTCTCTACATCTCTCTCTACTTCCATATCTCTCCCTTCTCAATCTCCTTTCGTATTTATCTCTTCCTACTCTCTCCTACTCCCACAAACACAATCGATAACTCGATTAATTTGTGTTCAACTCGGACACTTTAAATAGGTCTGATAACGAGTAATTTAGTCATTCATACCAACAGTTTATCTACCATTTCTTTGTTATGAGCTTTATAGTTTCTATTTGACCTCAGACTAGTGAAAACGAGAAGTTAATTTCCCAAATATGTTATTACGCTTTATTAGTAAATAGTTAGGATATGCACTATACATTTGACATCCTCCAACAGTGTCAATATACAGATACATTACGTATCCACTGCCACTACCATGACGATGGCAAAGCATACTTATTGGAATTATACACACATTCATTTAACGATTCATGCCAACGATATACTATTGTGGAAGATTTAAATCTACCAGTATCCGGTATGTTCCAATAGAACGTGGCTAGCGTGACTATAGAACGTGTGTTTAGAAAGTTGTACATAGGGTAACAGCAGAACAATGTAGAGTTCAGGGTTCTATTCAAAGGCAGGTATTCTACAAATCACATACATTATGTGGACGCGATTACTTGGTGATTATGCCAAAGGGAAAATGCGTTCTGTCGTCAACTCTCATTAGGAAGGCAGAGGTAGAGCATACTGTACAGCACCTTGCTGGTTAACTCCTGGTCAACTCTCCTCAGGAAGGCAGAGGTAGAGCATACTGTACAGCACCTTGCTGGTTAACTCCTGGTCAACTCTCCTCAGGAAGGCAGTGGTAGAGCATACTGTACAGCACCTTGCTGGTTAACTCCTGGTCAACTCTCCTCAGGAAGACAGAGGTAGAGCATACACTGTACAGACACCTTGCTGGTTTCATGATGATCGTGTTGATGGTGTACTTATAGGTGTGGTGTGTTGGATCATGCAAACACCAACATGGTTTGTTTTTACTAGTTGATACTGTTTAACTATATTGAGACTCCTGTCCTTCAAGAACAAAGACGATGGGAACAGCTTCCAGTTCGCAGATGAAAATATCAAATCTGCCAGATGTGAGTATATAGGAATCGTTTAGGAGAAATACCTGAATAGTAATATTGATTAAAGCTATATGTATTGGCCTGAACTGTATGTTCATAAAGCTATGGACATCGTTTCTCGAAGCGCCCTTCTGTACTACGGGACCATAATACTCTCGTAGCGATATCTTATACTAGTATATATGGGGATTGTGGACTTACAAGAGCGATATGGTCCCATAGTGGATAAGAGAGCTTCTAGAAACGATACCCAGGGTATCGTTTCACAGAGAACATAGCACTATCTTAACAATGTGTTAGCTAGCGGCTAAGAGAACTATGTGAAACGATACCATGGTATGTAAACTATAGGATACAAGTTAACCTATCTAGCTTCCAGATTAGCGGTTGACACTGGAACACCGAGATTAAAGGAATAATAATGTTGTTTGTCTAAACAATATTTATTTCTAAGTTCCCAAGGGATTCATGAACATCCAACTTAATGGCTATCCGATTGTAACTATCAATAACTCAAACTGAATGCAGTACACTTATTGCATTTACTAATTGACGATGAGTCTATGGTCAGTATAAACTAGAACACGTTCAACACATTACATTAACACTGATATTGTATTCGCAAATAGTTTGTCTTGTTTTATACATAGGTGGATGTGCCATACATAGAAAACAACTACCCTCCACTCAAGCCGCCCAAAACAAAGAAGGATATTATATTCAACCCTAGGCTATTCAGCGCTATCGATGATAAGGCCATGGTGGTAAGACGCACTTTGTTTTCCGTGATACGCGATATGTTAGTGCTGAAAGCACAGAGAAAGTTTAGAACATGATCACGTTATATGCACGCGTACAGGCCGTTTATCACAACGAGTCCTTCGCAATGCATTATATCAACATTACGGTGTATAGTTTTTTAAACGTTTGCTCAATTATTTGGTCTTTGGTTTTTTTAACAAGATTGAAGGAAATTACTATGCTATTTCTTTTTGTATTAAAACATAAGTAATTAAAAAACATTCATGATTATAAGTTAGAGCGTGTACATGTCGCATTTGAGTATTCTATTTTCAATAGAATATGTATTACGTGACACTGTAACGTGACCTTGTATTAGGAAGTATGGGTCCAGTTGCCTAGCGAGCAAGCACAACCGTACACGATTGTAACTCACTATATAATTATGGTATAGATCTACATGTATGGTCAAGGCGGCCATTGCTGGTAGCTGTCAAATAACTTTCGAATGTCTGCCGTTATGCGGGAGCCTTGCCTTCGTTTGATATTGCGAAAGGGAAAATAGTATTTTCATGATTACTAGTATCTCTACAATATTAAATATAATATACACTTGAACATTGTTATAATACCTAAGTATATTTCAGTTGTCCATCTGACATGACTTTTCCTGGGCTGCATTTCACTAAAGGGGTGTAACTCTACGCCGGAAGTATATCAGGATATAAATCATAGAGTACATGTAACTATGTGCATGCAGTCCGTGATTTACATCCGGGGTAAATGCACACCCCTGAAACGCAGGCCAGATAATTATAACATAACTGAACCATTATGTCACTCGGGCCGAAAAGAAAACATCGGCATATGAGATACTAACTAGAACTGGAAGTTACAACAATAATGGCTGCGCTCGCTGTAACAGTCATACATGTTCCTGGCATTACTATTTGTTCAATATATTCATTATAATCACACACTGTTCAGTAAAATAGGTTCCATCAAATCGTTTAACCAAAGTAACATCTGCAGAATGTCAACCCTGCTGCTAAGTGAACAAAAAAATAACCAACACACACACACACACGCACGCACGCGCGCACACACACACACACACACACACACACACACGCACACACACACACACACGCACACACACACGCACACACACACACACACACACGCACACACATTGTATACACACACAGAGGAAGATATAGATCTAATAACACACACATAGGGAGACACAAACACAAATACACATACGCGCGTGCAAAACAATGAAAATAAATTTAGAAACATTGAAATACTAGTACACTTCCGGTTGCAGACAACTCGTCACGTGTGCTCCTCCTACACGGGACTCCTCCAGTACCTGACTTCCGGTCTGACGAGCGACATCCAGAAGGCCAGGTCCATCTTTGTCTGGTTGTCTTCTCAACAGATCGTGTACGAGGACTATGAAGACGTGACTGACGTGCACACACCGCTGGGCTACATGAAGCTCATCCAGGAAGATCGAGGCTCATACGAGCAGTTCTTTGCCTTACTCTGCAGGTGCTGCATGTAGAAGACGTTACAGCTAGTGTCATTAATTACATTAATAGTACCTGTCATTCTGCAATTCAAATGTATTCAGTATACCTTTAAAATAAGGCTTCTCGAAAATAACGCATCGATCTGTCTTATACTTTATTACATTTCCATTTCCAACATAGGTGCGTTGGGTGTGAAGAGAAGTTCATAAAGCACATCTTGGTTGACAGTCTACTCGCCAAATTATACCTCAAACATATTTTCACCAAGTTCCTGTCCACCTCGTCCTATCGTTGTTAACATAAATCGGTCTGTTTGTCGTTTCCCGAATCTCTCATAATAACCACTGCGAGACCATACAGACTCTCGTAGCGATCTCCAATACATGATGATCGTGCACTTCCGAGAGTGCTATGGTCTCGTAGAAACGAGAAGCGATACCCTGTATCGTTAGTTTTAATATTTCACTTTTGCATTCTTAATTATTTAGTTTTCACACTATTTATTCCATTCCATAATTCGCTATGCTCATTCATAACCTTCACTTTTATTCAAACTTTGTGTGCATGTTTGTTATGCTGCCTTTCATTATATTAGTATCCATTCATATTGTATTATTAATTAACTCATCGTTGCACATGGTTGAAAGATTCCGGCTGTGACGTAAATAGTAATTCATTCACACACTCCTTCTCTCGAAATTGCCTTATAGACTATTAGCCAATGCAATAAGAATACACACCAAATTTAGTGAACTTGCTCCAAAATGTGACAATTTCCCTCATATTATTCATATTATAAACATATAAATACCAGCATGTACATTCAGTGTTTACATTTTACAGAGGTGCCAAGATCATATGCATGGTTGTGGAGGGTAACATCAAGGGGGCAACATATGAAGTCGGCGAAAGAAACATCGACTCCGCCCTCGGCAAATGGACGTTAGCTTATCTAGACGGCTCGTGGAGAATCATTAACCCCAAATGGGCAATGGTGTCTATAGCTAATGTTAGCAATCGACGATGGCAACTAATGGAAAAGGACGGTGTCTTGGAAAAACACAAAAAGGACCAATCGTTGATGACGTATGTCTACTTCCGGGATGACTTTTATTTCCTGACGGATCCGGAAGATCATATTTTTAGATGTCTACCAAAGAACACGAAATGGCAACTGTTAGAAGAGCCATGGTCTATGGAGAAGTTCCTGAGTGTTCCCCTTGTTCAGAACGACTTCTTCAAATCTGGACTAAAACTTCCCCCCAACACTGACGGTGTGTTGCTGGCGACTGATGGCGAGTTGGAATTACAGCTGGAAGTGTCTGACGAGACGGTCACTCTCAAGTACGAATTATACTTCGAACAGAAAATCAAGAAGAAGTTGCAGAAACAGAAACAGTTGTCGAAGTACGTGTTTCTGAACAATATCCGAACAACGAGAGCTTTCGTCATCCGCTTTCAGACCGAGGGTAAATACATGCTAACAGTACTTAGTGGAGCAGAGGAGCCGTTGTGCGACTTCAGAATAGATTGTACCGGTGTTCAAAAGGATTGCAGGCCTTTCCCCAAAGGGCCAGAGATCGGTTGGGGATTTGGAGAAAGTGCCCGAAAGGCAGGATTGACGAATCCCTCCGTGGAAGGAGGATTGGTTGATATCAGGAAACAGAAATCCGTGAATTTCTCGTTCAGTGTATTAAAGGGGACGGAAGTAAAAGCAAACCTAGTCCACAATGACATCACCGACCACGACCTGAAGAGACACCTCCGAGAAGAAAGGACACTTGAGGAGTATTCGGTGACAGTAGAAGTTCCGTCAACCTCGTGGCACAGTGAATATGCGTTAGAGGTTCACGCCAGAGATAAGACCAGTGGCGAATACACAAACGTTGCGAACTACCTTCTGACTACAGAGAAGAGCAAGTTGACAAAACTAAGCGTTCTGCCATCACAGGCAGTGAAGCATGGAAGCACATCTTCTAAGAACGATTCCTCAGACGACAAAACCAATGCAAGCAACGTCATATCAGATACGAATTCAAAGACTAAGACCCCAGTTTCAAAATCAGTTAGCAGTAATGGAAATACGAAGACAGATACAGATAGGAAACATAAAACGCAAAAGAAAAGTATATTCCCTCTCTTCAAGAAACCTTCAAAAGGTGAATCGTTTGAACCTGGTTCCGGGGCAGATCCTGATGGTGACGTATTACCACCAAGAAATGGAACCGTACGATCAGGAAACTGTCAGAACATAGTTGATGAAACCAAGGATAAAGATCGTTCATCTACCTCAAGACTTGCTAAAAACAAGACATATTCATTCAAAATAAAGTCTAACAAAATCGCAAATTGTACTCAGAAACAAGCACACCTGGGCCTTGACGACAGTAAGAACATTGGTGTATTAACTACACGGGATAGACTTCAACCTAATCATGAAGTCTCCAGGATTCCTTCAAATCCATCGTTGACGAAGACGGGTCGTTCCTCAAAGTCTCCAGCGAGTTCTCCGACAAAGGAGGACATTGCAGGCGATGGTAGCGATCCACCAAACAGTGTTAGAGTAACGAAGGATACATGCTTGACTGCCAGTCAGGGGAAGACAGGCAGCCCACAGACACAGAGTAGTCCTACAGACAACAACACGCTCTCCCCGAGACCTTCTCTTAGAAGTTCATCCTTGCTGTTCTCTCCATCAACACCACAGTCACCACGAGCCGACAGTCGTACTTCCGGAAAACTCTCTGTAAGCACCATCCCCGTGGGACCAAACCCAAGGAAAACGAGCTCTGAAGATCCAGGGCAACTTTCAGTAAGCACCATCCCCGTGGGACCAAACTCAAGAAAAACGAGCTCTGATGGTCCAGGGCAAATTTCAGTAAGCACCATCCCCGTGGGAATAACATCTAGGAATAAGAGCACACTTGATTCCAGGAGATCTTCCAAAGCAACTGTTTCTGTGGGCGTTCTACAGAGGAGAACCAGTCGTGCCGGGGTGACACCACTCGGGAGAAAAGCATCGGTACTAAGCACAGGTAACCAAGGCGTGAGGGTCAGCAGACAAGCAACTGGTTATGTTGCTCTAAATGAATACGACTCTTCAGGACAAACAAAGAAGAAAACTGCTTCGCCTGCAAGAGGCAAGTCGTCCCCGCAAAACAGCAACACCATATGCGACATCGAAAAGGACAAGTCAAAGGTGGGTGTAGTCTTGCAATCAGATACTCCAATATAACATGTATACCCGGAGAACTCTCAACGTTGTAATACCGTTATATAATGTTGTGTGTTTGTCGGGTAGTGTCCTTTTAATTATGTCTACTATCAAGCATGGGACTTATTATGAACGTGCTATGTGTATATTTGTCAGGAGGAATTAATAGCGAAGAGTCCTCAATTCAGCTCTGCTAAAGGAAATTCTGTGATGAGGACTCCTTCAAAAAGTCCAACGGTTGAGGTCATATGTGAAGGTTAGTCTCAAGACGCATAATCAAGTCATGTATTATTTACTATCCCAACATTGTCATTATAAATAATAATATTAATAATGACACTGTTGGGATAGTAAATAAATACATGACTGGTATTATTATTGTTATTAGTATTATTATTAAATAATATTATTATGCCGGGCAGCAGTAGTAATACTAGTAGTACTAATATACAAGCAGCAACAGCAGCAACAGCAGCAGCAGTAGTAGTAGTAGTAGTAGTAGTAGTAGTAGAAGTAGTAGTAGTAGTAGTAGTAGTAGTAGTAGTAGTAGTAGTAG
>JAUTBZ010141583.1:0-12735 GCA_032361785.1 Lepetodrilus galriftensis | reverse complement strand
TGGTATGACGCGACCGGGGATCGAACCCACGACCTTCCGCACTCCGGGCCGACGCTCTAACCATTACGCCACGGAGCCGGTCTGTCTTGTAGCAGGAGAAAATCTGCAAGTTATGGAATTTAACCTCGCTGTGGGAATCTTTCACTCATTTGCGACGATATTAGCCACGGATAAGTTCGTCGCAAATGTGTGAAAGATTTCCGCAGCGACGTTAAACTCCATATTCACTCACTCGCCCAAGGATAAGTGTCCTAGCAGTTTGCCCCGATGTTCAAAACTTGCAAATTGCTCCCCACGGTTTGTGGTATTCTATCTTGGAATATAAAAATAATTTCAAGAAAACGTGAATACGACTTGGAATTCTAGATGGAATAAATTTGCCATTATGGAATTCTAGATGGAATAAATTTGCCAATAATGGAAGAGTGAATTATTTGTTTACGTCACTGGGATCTTTCACCCATAGGTGACGAAATATATAATGAAAGTAGCTATGTAATGTATTATGTACCGTATACAATAAATTAAATATTTTAAATGAAAATAAGTTATATTGCCATTATGGTAATTGGGTAATATGACGGTCTTCCAATTTGCGTTCATGGGAAATGGGTGAATGAATTCCATAGTGGTGTTCCTCCAAAATCCTTTGCTCCAATTTGTATTCAAAGTTTTATGATAGTTCCTGGTTGCAGAACTAAATCTATGGAAGTTGTATCTTGGTAGTAAATACATGAACATACATTTCTAATTTTTTTTATTCACACATACATTTTTGGTGAACTATTCCTGCTGTGACGCAAGGCATTATTCAATCGTAAATCTTTATGAAAATGCATTTGTAATTTAATACTGATGACGAGGTAGGTTTGTCTGGGGTAAAATATGACTAGTTTTGCCACACTGGTCCTTGTCCGTTACTGTTGTCTATCGGAACATCAGGCGTTCCTGCCAGGACGTCGCCTGTGATTGATGCATAGGCCTGCAAATAGAGTACGGTACATACATTTTAGTACATGTATATTTCCAAAATTCAATTTCTGCAAAAAAAATAGATGGCATAATCTGCGTTGCTGAGCCCACCATTAAAAGTGACATAGATTTGCAAGTATAACTGCAATACTGTACATGTATCTTGAAAAGTGTTTTTGAAACAGTTTAGTTTTGAAAATGTGGCTTGAAATATTTGCTTGATTTTCTCCAAACTGGTAACATTTTGACCAAATTTCTCGAAAGCAAACGTGACCAATCTTGGCCATATATTTAGCTTCGATGTATTTTTTTAAATTGCAGTACAGTATACTGTATGTTTATATGACAGTATAAATATTGTAATGTTTTTTCCAAAGGATTGGTTTTCTACACTAATTGGATATTACTAATTCTTGTATAAAACTATGATAACAAACCATCGTTCTGTCGTATGGTTTGGCTTTCAAGATCTGACTATTGCTGAAATATTCTGCTGTAGAGGACTGCGACCGGGTTTGTTGTTCCTCTAGCATATCCTAATAAAAAGACGACGAAAAATATACAACTTGTTCGTCAAAGCAATAATTGAAGCATTCATAAAATGTATATTTTCCTCAGTGGTAACAAAACATGGAAAATCAGTGGGTCATGCAGGAAAATGTAGCTTATTGTTCAATATACTTGATGTAGACAAATCCAACATATGTTACATGCTTTCAGGTAAAAATTGCTTTACCATAAAATACATCAACAAGCCATGATTGTATGCCTGATGTCAGAGTAGATTTTATTAAAAGTTTAATAATAAGATATTTTACTATCATTTTGTCATTGAGAGTATATCCACCGCTTTTGATCAGTTTTATTCTTATTTTTTTAATCGGTGAGATATTCCCGCCGCGACGTAAAACATTAATTCAATCAATCAATTTAATCGATAAAATGTCTACATTTACAAAACAAGAAAATATGGAATCATTTTACCTTGACGATGTCCATCCTTATTAGATCAGATTTGGGTGTCCTATTACAACCAGCAGCTGCATAAAAGTATTTCAATTTACAGTACATGTATATGTAATTGTAGCATATGGCGATTCATGAATAAAATGTACCGGGGGATGTTGAAAGATATTTATACTACCGTAATTACCCTAATAATTCAAACCCTCTAAATGGTCGAACATCTAAATTAATCGCATACACACATCAAATGTTAACCCTAAAAATATTAACATTTTCTTTGTTTTCTAATCATTTGACAGGCCATTCCATATTTTGTTCAATATATTTCTTAAAAATTAATTTGAAAACAATCCTTCATTTATTTACCATTTTGAGGGTGTTAACTATTAGGAGAAATATGGTATGCAGTTTCACCAACAGAGCAATGATATTAATCTTTTACAGAGACCATTTATTGATAAAGATATTTTCAAAATTTGCACCAATTTCAATTTGCCATCTGTCCTGAATTTATTATGATGTTTTACGTAATGTTGGCATTGTGTATACAAATTTGATGAAAATATATACAAATCAAAGTATTCTAATGGTAAAACAGTGTAAGTGTGTGTTAACTGGTGTACCATAATTTGCGGGGAATGGTGGCAATACATTGTTTACTCACCATGAAAAACTGTTTACTCACCATGAAAAAATGGCCATATTGAGTCTAAAGCTGAAGCAAAGTCTATAGCAGTCCTGTTACAAAACAAAAAATATATATCAGTCGTAGATAAGTACTCTTTTTATAGATTGTTGTAGTGATATTCGTAATTTTATGGTAAATAGTGAGAACTTCAATTTTAAGGTTAATTGATTAAGAGACCTTTTGGGGCATGCATTATCACATTTGACGTTGAACACGGTAAAACTAATTAATTGTCTCCATTTGTGAAAGAAGATATTGGGCAATTTAATTAAGTGACTTATATAAACCTAAAGAACTGATGGTCATACACCACGCACAGTGATTGATTTCCTCCCAAATGCTGTTATCAATAAATCAGCTAATTTTCCGGGTAGTCATTTTTTTTATTTGCATAGACTACGGTATGTTAGTCACATGGTTAGAAGAGTATTCTGTGATTGGTCCTCGGTCAAACGGTTGAGAGGTCACATGCTCCTGCTTAATAGCAGTTCATGTAAATATCGATAAACTGATTGTCCAGAAAATGAGCCGATTTATCGATAACGGATCATTTGGAAGGAAATCAATCTCTGTATGTGGTGTAGGATCGTCAGTTTGATAGGTATGAGTTTGATGTTTGAATCACTTCAATATTCATGGCACTTAAAAATATCCACTGCTTTCTAGGCTTCGTACCTGACAATGGTCAATATAGAATTACCTCCCCTGGTAGTCTGCTGTATAGAGGTCGGGACTAAACTCCATGAGGGTCATTATGACTTTTCCGTGACCTTGAAATGTGGCACAGTGAAGGGGTGTCCATAGCGTCCCTGTGTTACTCGCATTGATATCTGCACTGAAAAAAAATAACAATAAAGTGTAATGTTACAATTATTGCACCAGAACTTGAATAACATTGTACTTGGACAGTAAGTCGTTAATAAGACGAAAGAATTTAACTTGTATGCTTGTAGTCATGTCCTGATAGTAATGGGACATTCATATTAATATTGGTTTTATTAACTATGACAAATGTCATAATTTAAAAATAATAACTTTTAATATTTTGACTGTCCAATATGTTCAGTTGTATCTTGGCGAAAAATGTATACGGTAAATAATCGGGAAGAATTTAAATTAGTGCACAGCAATTTTCGAAACTTAGAAAGAAAATACCCTGCTTGAAGAAGCTCCTGTACAATCTCCGAATGTCCCCAGAAAGACGCGACAGAAAGTGGTGTCATCCCATTTTGTGAGATCGCGTTGATGTCGTAGCCTTCTTCAATTAATTGTCTCGTAGCCTGAAATAAAATAAATGAATAATATTATAATAACTTCCAATTATTTGGACATGACGTGAGACATTTGTATTTAGACTTCCAATAGATATAGGTATTTGGATAGTCACATGACAGTCACATTGTAATATGAATCTATTATCACATGTTGACTATCAGTGATAGTATCACTAACAAATTGTTGAGTACTTAGAATATGAAAAACACATATTTTCCTAACCGAACTTCATTCGATACAGCATGTTCAATATTGTAAATTAACATCTTTAGTTAAAATTGCTTATACTTATAGAATACATTGGACTGGAAATAATTATGAATTTACTTTTAGATGCTCAAGTAATTGTTTGTTTGTTTGTTTGTTTGTTTGTTTGTTTGTTTGTTTGTTTTGTTTTCTTTTGTTTGATTTTTCTTCTGTGTTTGTTATTGATCATATCCATCTTAGTCTATCTCTTACTTGTACTTTCTTCAGGATTAAAATCTTTGTTTAATAATATTATGCACTAAACAATTCATTTATTATTTACAAATAATAATATGAACTGTTATAAATACTTATTATGACTATTTCATAAAGTACATGTACAGTGAGTTGGCTAGTTCTGAATCACGTTTCCCCGCTGCAAGCGAAGCGAATACGTAAATGCCAACTGTTCTTTTAATCGTAGGTGATGTATCAATGAATACATTGATAGTTACAGGTTATAACTGATTCTAATTGTAATTGATTTATTTATTGCCCCGAATTAACAAGATTCAGAACTAGCCAACTCACTTCACCATAGATTTTCTAAATGCATATCTAATTAAATATTCCAAATCTATGTTATTTTACATAATTTAGATCTACATTAAATAAATGTAATATTTGTCCCCATATAAAGCTGTAATTTATATTTGTTTTCATTATAATGTTACCTAGCTCGAGCTAAATGTTACCCTAAACTAGGCTAAAGCATCATAACTACCATGGAAACCGACATTACATCTACCGATTCCATGCAAGCTTTGGTGCTCGTTCAAATTCGTTTTGTGCAGGTTTCTCCTACCAGATTTGTCCACACTTTAATATGTACACACACTAGATTTAATTAAAACTAAAAATGCTTGTGTAATAGTTGGATATTCACCGAAATATCTCCGTTCCCGGCTGCAGATGCAAGCTGCATAGTGACCGCGCTTGTTCACAGACTGACGTAGACGTCACATGACCAAACAACACCGCTTTGACACATGTGCTCACGGCAGCAGAAAACTCGACTGGCTCCCCGGTATCATCATGACATAGATCGCTCTGTATATAAAACGCCAAGAAAGCGCCATGGTGCACATTCGGGCTTTGGATGCCGCCCGGATACGTCAAACTTGGAATATCAGATTTAATTTCTAATTCATCATCATGGAGTTGAATAACAATATCGTGAAAAGACGAAATGGAAAAGTGAATGTTTCGAAATGGGCGGGGCATGCGGATATGTACGTGTGTGTGTTAACGGCTTTTGTCGCGGGTGTGTGCTATCTTAACAGCTTTAACGGAGATTTCGTGCATGATGATGTATTTGCCATCAAAAACAATCCCGATGTCATTGGAGTATCAGATTGGATGTCATTATTCGCCAACGATTTCTGGGGGAAAAGTATGGCAGACAAAACCAGCCACAAATCGTACAGGCCATTAACGGTAGCTTCTTTCAGGTGAGTTACTGGTGCGATTAATATGAATGTGTGGGAGATCTGGTTAATCCTACAATTCCATTCATAAACGTAGATCAGCCGTAATATTTGAAAACTCTCCGACACAACTGCACTTTGATGTTCCCGTCTTAAAATATATTATTTGAAGTCAATACCAAACATGTTCATATGTAGATTTCTACTATTGCATTAATATAAAAACACAACCAACTGTTTAGAGAATATAACTGTATGTGTATATTAAAATTAATAATGCATTTAATATGTTTATATTATTTATTTAATTAAATAAATGACTTATAAATATAAAATAAACAAAAAGACTAACACTCACCAGCATATATTGGGATGTGCATGTACCACTCTAATAGAGCATATATTTTTAACTTAGGATTAAAATTACATATGCCATGTAGGTATACATGTACAGTACCATATATATGATATCTAATAAAAAGTAATGATAAAAATTATAACTGCCTGTGTATTCCATATATTTATACATTATTTAGTTGCATTATGTGTAACATTATTTAGATGCATTATGTATGTTAATGTCTGGAGGTAAATTATGCAAGTCAAGTAATTAATGGTATTATTATAAGATAAATTTGTACTTTTTTAGTATAATATTGTTTTTGGATTGTACTAATTTAAAGAATCCATATGAGGTAGATCATTTTTATCATTTTCATTAAAAGTCATCATTTTGGGTGTATTATTGGTTGTTTTGCATCAAACTACGGTATACACATTATACCAACCAAAATTTGGTTAAGATATGTTAATCCTCGTTGTTTGTACTTGAATACTATGTCCACAATTACCCAATATTTGATTTCAACTACAGTAAGCCTATAAACATCACATACACCAGTACAAGTGGGTAACAAATGACTAAAATGTAATCCTTTAATTCTGGGGTGGTTTTAGAATGTGTGCCAATTACACGTCTGTGACAGCCTTGACTAGTGAACTATTGAGGCTAGTTTAGGCTAGTGGGGCTAGTGTGAAATTTAACACGCTGGTGCCCTCTCGTGCCGCTTTCAAAGGCCAGTGATATGATCTGTCCCTCGGAGACCCTGTGGCCGTGGTTGGTGTTTGTTCATGGGATATGATGTGACTTCAGTCTATAAGCTGCTGTTGATGCACACCCACCTGTGAACATAACTGGAAACTGACAAATAACTGGGAACGTGTGCACCGAGGTGGGGAAAAAAGGACAATGAAAGAAATATATTTACTGTTTTTTTTAATTTAAATTCTCTGGAGTCGCTGACAATTTTTTTTTCACAACAAACATTATGAGATTTTGTTTTCAATTTTACTTTTTCTTTTTGCATATTAAAAATAAAAGATTATTATTTTCATAAATGATAAATATTCATAATGATTTAATATTTAACTGATTTAGAATAATATATTTAATGTTAATATATTTATTTCACATGTTTGACATGTAAGTTGTCATATTTACTTTTTATGGCATAGCTAAAGCAGCTAATGTTGGAATTATGTAGTGCTTTAGCACCTGTATGTTTCACCAATTTTTCAGTTTGCTATTATACATGAAAGAGGTTTGGTAATGTCTTGTCTACAGATTTTATCAGTGTTCTTTGAAATGTTTGTAACTATTGTTTTTAATGGCATTTTAAGCCTGTGGTATTACATATTTTCCTGCCATAACCTCATGTCTTTGTCAGAGCGGTCAGTTAGATAGTTCTGTAATGGAAATACACAATAGAAAAGAGGGAATTAGTATTATTAGTGCTCTGTATTTATCTCCAAGGACTGCACTAATGAGCAATTTGCATTGTACAAACAAATATCAAACTACAACAGTAATAGTGAAGCCCTAAGGACATCACCTTGCAGTACACCAATACAAGTTTTCAAGCAAATTTGATGGATTCTGCATTACCAGTACATATATGTCCTGCTTGCTTGTCTGTACTGCATGGTACCCTGTCTGAGATGAGTTCCCAGCCACCACTCCTGTAAACAGTCATCAACTGGTCATTGACATTTGACATTTGACAGTTCTGTGATCGTTGTGATGAATGTATTTTGCATTTTCCAAACAAGCCCATTGGCTTTAATGCTGTCCTTGCTGAAGGCAAAAACTTGAAGTGCAGAACAACAATTTAACTCAATTCAGTGGGGAAATTATCTTTTTTTCTATATGTAGGAATAATTATCAGATTATAAGATAGCAACTATTTGAAGTTGACGAGTTCTCACCAGTGGAAGGTACAAAGTGTGCGGGCCAGTTATACACCACCCTAAAAATGTATTATTATTTTAAAACATTTTTTAATACATTATTTATCTATTTCTTTAAAAATTAAAACATTTCTGAACCCATACAAAATTACCTGTAAAAACAAAAACACTAGAGAAATTTTACTTAATAAAACCTTTATTGATTCTCTTGTCAGGCACAAGTGTCTGCCACCCTAAAATATATCCATGGGTCCTCCCCTTCTTGCCTACCGGTATTACTAATTAATTCAGACTAGGTACTAGTATTTATCTGACTGAAACTGTCAGACTGTGTAGACGTTTGACCACACAAGGTCCCCATGAGGATTTGATGTGTATGCGCATACAATGGTCAAGTTTAGGACAATGATAGCCAATGATGCATGCAGACATTGCAGTAAATGACTTCGCAAGTCCTCTTCGTCCATCATACAATGACATGAACATGCTGAACGGAATTGATTGTAAATAAGATTGTGAACCTGATGACCAGGGGGCCTATTCTCGAAACGCTCTTACAAACTTCTTAGCATAAGAACAGTTCGTAGCCATACTATAAGAATCGCTAAGATTGTCTTACGATCGTAAGAATGTTTCGAGAATATTTTAGTTTCTTGGGATATTTTGTAATATATTAAGTGTATATTTGCACTACTACGAATAATATATTGTTTAGAATATATTAAAAACTACATAATTAATTATTCATATTTATAGCACGTCTATTCCATGTCATACACAAGCTCATAGGGCTACTTTATTACCCCGGTTGGGTCTGGGTCTGTGTGCACTCAATTCCTTCTCAACTCCATGGGGAGTATACAACCCAAGCTGCCATTAAAGGCACTACATGGTTATCATTCACATGTCCATCTCATCCTCCCTGGTACCCATACTCTGCTTGGTGAACATCCACAAGCTTATATCTATATGCTGTATCACTTATAAATTCTTATTTAATTTCCGAAGGTAATAGAAGGGATTTTAATAAAATATATTTTCATGATAACTAATTTAATGTGACAAAAATAGTTCTACCACATGCCAAAATCGGGGTTGGCCGGCCGTGTTACTGGAAACATAAATATTTTTTAGGGTGTTCTTAGACAAATGACCCTGAGGCAGATTATAGTTGCTTTGATTCTAGTCGTGGGTCGATACTTCCAGTATGGTTGAGCAATAATAGAACACCCGTTGAAACTCAAAGTCGTTCCCCTACACTGCGTGAAGATGAAATGAGCCACTGTCAGAACATGCTGTGGCTTTGTTCACTGTGTATGATGTTTGTGACACGATTTCGAGAAGCGATATACATACATCAATAAGGCTGTACGAGTATGAAAACAGGAAGAAACGGTCCCGTTAACAGTGTATGGTAATCTGGTTATCAAGGAGAAGTGTAACAGTGGAATTATTTATTTGACACACATGCACACACTCAATGCATACACTTCATACATACATGCACTCACTCACTCTCACACACACACACACACACACACACACACACACACACACACTCACACATGCATGTGCACACACGCACACACACACATGCACTCACACATGCATGTGCACACACACACACACGCACTCACACATGCATGTGCGCACACGCATGCGTGCACACACACACACACCTGTTGTGCCAAATTACTCCATTTATAACAGGATGTTTTCATTAAACTTCAAGTAATATTTATTTTATTAATGAAAACAAAACCTGTAACAAGAAACCTATGAACCCACCTTGAAAAAACATTACATATTCTTGTATATATATATATTAGTATTGCTCTCACTTCCCCGTTCAAATGAACACTGAACCTATAAAAATAAATATAACATGAAAATAATAATATGCTAGTGTTATATATATATTTTTTTATGGCCTTTCATCTTTGCTTTTACTGTTATTTGATATCTTCCTTGTAGACTACTTGTATTCTACTTGTGTTTTTTTCTTGTATTCACTTTGTCATTGTAGTCATGGTAGTCCTACAACCTTTGTTAGGATGCTTGAATGCTCAGTTAGGATGCTTGAATGCCTACTTAAAACATCTAATTTACTAAACTATTAGAAATGGCATGTATCAACTATAGGCTTACAAACCACACACAACTGTGTATCAACCTCGTCCGAAGTATACGTCAATCAACTGTGAACTGTCAAGTCAGCTCTACAAGAAATACACACCTGTTCAACATTTCCATTAATTAAAGCCGCATAGCTTTAATTCACAAATTATTAAAATTGAATATTGAAAACCGACTTTTAAATATTTGGTTGTTCTCAAATTTTCATGTAGATTGGTGGTGATTATGGTTTGAAATGGACATGAAATGGACACCAGTTTGAATGGGACATGGGACACGTACCCACTGATGAATGGATGAATAAGAGGATGTATATTGTGTTTCTGAATAAATATTCTCAGCCTCCTGTATGAGTGCTTCTCACACACTGTTCCGGGTCCGTAGCATGGTCTATGATCGTGACTAGCGTTACAGGCAGTTACGGTATGTGCATTGCATTGTCGTAGCCAAGTGAACGTTTTGTGCACCGCTAATTCATTCAGACAGTGGCATACTAGAAATATACAATTGATTTGAGCTAGGAACAACATGGCACTGAGTACGTATACATTTTTAATATGAACGCTGTGGGTGAAATCAACCATGAATTGGAAGTTAGGTAATGTTATATATGATGAAATCACTCTAAATGCCAGTATATTGGTATGCTCAACTCTAAATATATATTGAAATATATACAACAAAATTATTTAAAGGTCAGCATGTATTTTGTGGGGAAACCCGACATTTTGTAACTCTGAGGAATCTGGTGCTATTCCTCTTCTAATGCTTCTGCAAGTTCTTGAAGCGAAGCTGGTGCTGGTAGAATTTTGGAAATTCCTCATTCAGGTTTAACCTGATGCACGACTCCTGCGTATTTGGACAAAATGCTCCTTCCTAAACATCTATTTCATCACAGATATCCGATGCAACATAATACTAATATGGTAATACATGTATTAAAATGGTAATCTATACCATGCCCCTCCCTCTGTCTCTCTCTCTCTCTCTCTCTCTCTCTCTCTCTCCCTCTCTATCTCTCTCTCTCTCGCATTGCATCCATCTCTAATTCTCTCATGACAATAGTTCCTACATGCACGGACAAGCAAACCTTACCTATTATATATCGTATACATGTTTTATATAAAACCAATATTGCTATGTCGGTATATCAATATGTACAATATATATACATACTGTACATATCCCGCCAAGCGGTCAGTAGATAGATGGCATCCTAGGCCCGCATCCCCGCTGTGATGAGACCTCATATACACCTAAGTAAACAACATTATACTAACATTTATTATCCCATTAGCATGATAAACGTCATACAAAAATCCAACAAATACCGTATTCATGATGTAGAATTTTGGAGACTCCGTCCCTGACTTTTAGGCATAAAAATATTAAACGTGAATATAATTGGGGGCTCAGATTTCAATGAAATTCTTATGATCACTTAATGGGGAAAATAGATGTCATCTTAGTTATCCGTGTTTTACATGCATAATTGATAATTTAAATATTTCATTCATGTGTGCGGAGGCTAGTTAGTAGTTATGCTGTCATTGATATGCACAAATGACAGTAGAGCCTACGTCACATGAATATGTTAGACCAAGGCTATTTTGCGATAAGATACAAAGAGATACGACTAGTAATGACGATGCACCTGATATATTGTACCCATAATGGACATCACTTAGTCATATCTCTCAGACATCTCACACATGACTTGCTGGTGTGTTCGCAGTCAGTGTGTTTGGTTCTGCATGAAATGCTACCACATCATAACACGCTCTCTCTTTTGAATAACGACATCAAGGATTCTGATTAATATCATAAAATCAACTTCTTTTTTTTTTTAAACGCGGAATGGGCCGTATATATGATTCCCGAGCGAATTGCTTATAAATACGTCTGGGCACCGGCGCGTAAACTGATTTAATTACACAAGGGAATGTATATTTAATACATCTTTAAGAATTATTAGTACGAAAGTAAAAGGAATAAGCTGTGTGTAATGTTTGCTGTCTACTCAGTCCACGCTGTGCACATGGAGACGTTGTGCATTAAACTGTGCTACCACGTTTCAAAAATGCACAAATGCACATAACAAAAGACAAACAAAAATATATATATTTTTTTTTCAATTATAATTTAATTTTAACATCGTGCATCCAGCTGACATCATTGAGGGAATCTAACATAAGGTTGTGTGTTGACGCAATATAGTGTATTATCCAAAATATGCGTCGAATCTAGCGATTTGATTGGTTGAGAGCAGGCCTGTGAAAAGTCGTACACCCCTCTTTGCCGACACATAACAGTTATGACCTCATAGTGGGACATTGTGACGTCATTACAAACCACACGTTAGAAATATATTTCGGGATGAATATCCACCATCGAGTAAGTTTATAGTGTATTACGATTTTGGATAAATTCGTTGCCAGCGTGATTTCCGGTTTGTATGGATTTTTACAAGCTTACGTAGGATTTTTACAAGCCTACGAGAAATTTCAGCTTGTAAAAACCCGTACACACCGAAAATCACGCTGGTAACTAATACTAGTTGTAAATGGTGTGGGGGTTACGAGCGCTACAGGAGTGCGTACACCTGCAAAAGTAATAGACGAGAGAATAAGGCAATATTTACTTTCACATAATCGTGTTTGAACAGTCCAGTGGCAGGAAAAAAAGTATTATTTCAGAGACAGTTCACACACACACACACACACACACACACACACACACACACACACACACACACACACACACACACACACACACACA
>JAUTBZ010141561.1:0-12737 GCA_032361785.1 Lepetodrilus galriftensis | reverse complement strand
CCTTCCTAAAGATTACATCAATCCAAACGCTACCATTGTGGCCTATGGGAAAGTATTTGGTGGTGTAATACCTATAGGCCTACATGAACCTATGATCTTGTCGTTCCTGTATGCGCTTACGATCTTGTCTATATTGCAATATACATAACTAACTAGGCCTACACCTGCCTACAATCTCGTCTATGCTGCATTGCAACGGCATGAATGTAACAATCTTGTCTATACTTATCACTGTGCCATGTAATCAATCCCCGAATAAAACGGCTGTCTGTCTTATACTGCATGAGCCTACACGTATTAGTGATAATCTTTCCTGTAACATCTGCATGAGGATATGATCTTGCCTACTGCAATACATCTGCAGGAGCCTACAATGATGTCCTTCATGTCTGAAAATACATGTAGTTTCCAATGGAAAGGTAACTTTTGCAAACATTGATGCCAAGTTCTTGTGAAGGGATTTGAACCTAGAGCCTTTGGCGCCAAAGTCCAATGTTTTACCATTGTGCTAGAACCCGTCCACTTGGTTTGATATTTGTTCAAAAACGACAACACTCTTGCAATCATTGTTATCTAAAATTTATTTCTCTATCAACAAGCATTACGATACATGACACATTACATCTGTCAGACGAACAATACATAGCGAAATGGCACGATTTGACTGCAAAGACGAAATAAATAGAATAGGGAGGTATAGAGGAATAAGAGTTTTGAAAGTGTAAAGTTTTTCAATATTTGAGTAGATCTTCAAGTTGATGCAGTGAAAACAATGTACATGTTCAATGATACAAAAAGAAATGAATTTCAACCGGATCAGAAATATTCCGATCTAATTTAAAATTAAATCTGAATTATCCCTGTATGCTACGAATCTCATATAATAGAGTTGTGCATACAGGATCTTGAGAAATAATTTTAATTAGATTTATGAAATTGCGATAAAAGCTCAGACATCTATGATACATACAATCATCATAATGTTGGACACAAGATTAAGTTTGGGATTTACAGATTGTGCAAAGTTTAATCTATGCAACCTACAATGGTCACCTAGTGATAGAATCATTACCTTGATTGATCACGAAGGTGACTTCGCCAAATCCATGTTTGCAAGTACAGTAGACCTCACATACAACTACTCATTGGAACCGGCTATTTTTGTCCGTTATACGCATATGTCGTAATTAGCGTTAGACAGGACCGGGACTTCAGATTCAGTCCGATATAGGCGAGTGTCCAGTTTATACGAGGCCGGTATATGCGAGGTCTACTGTAATGACCGTAATTTTCAAAAAATGGTCATGTTCGTATATTTAGATTTAGGTGTTCAAACTATTAGAGGGTTCGAATAATTAGAGTAATTACGGTATCCAATTCAATTTGATCTTACAGAAGTTTGATTTATAGATTTTGACAAACCGCAATCACAGCGTTATCTTACAAAACTCAACAACAAAGACATAAAATATAAAATAATTTGGCCCAAATGTATGCTCTCATAACAATATATAGAACCACGATGAATTTGACATACGTGTTTGTTTTTGGCCGTTGTAAAGTGGAAGCAAAATAGCTTTAGCTCTCCTTTAGTCATCGACTGCCGAAAGATGTTTTTATTTTGTCTACGGATAAATACATAAGAAATTGTTAAAAATATTGTGGTTGAAAAATGTGACAACATAATTGCGGCAATTCAAATATAACATTCAACGTTGCCTGCAAATAATCAAATACGTACACATGCTCTTCATAAAATATAACAAGCAATTTACAATGGAAGATCAAACGGAGGCGATAACATTAACAATGTCCATGCAGATGAGGTTATGTTAAATTTAATTTCGTCACAAAATTTTAATTAAATACATTATCAATATAACAAAATCTAAAAATAAATTTATATAATTTTTCGTATGATTTCGAAAGAAATATTTCAAAATCATTCCAATGATCTAGATGAGGTTTGATTTCCAAAATGTATTGAAATGTTCAGTCAATTGGTCAAAACTGAGTTGGGGCGAATATACAAAGCTGCACTTATGCATACAAAACAGATATATTTACATAAACAGGTAATCAACGACATGGTAACATTTTGTTCGCTTCTTAGCAGCTAATTATAAAATTGATGCTTACAACAAATAAAATTGATGTATACAAACAATGTTAAGGCATGATGTTCATCAAAATATATTCCAGGGAAAGTTTGTCACAATGGACAAAGAATTCATACTAATTTGTCAGTGAATGAATGAGTGAATATGGAGTTTAACGTCGCTGCGGAAATATTTCACCCATTTGCGATGATAAAGCAATTAATTATTTTACTATATGTGTGTTAAAGACGAAGAAGTAAAAAAAATTGTCAGTGAATTAATTAAAAATAATTAAGATATTATTAATTTTGATGGTGCTCAACAATATTGAATATATTCATCTGATCGCCTTGAAAAAAAAGTTAAGTGGGATAATATTATCAGATATCCATGGAAATACTTAGGTTGTCAAATAATATGTCATAATATTGTCAGATCTTGACTTTAGAAAATGTTTCTGTCCATCATAAAAACATGATCTAAATGCTAGTTGTCATGATGAGTTCACTGGGTAGTAGCATATTTATGATATACATTGGCATGAAAAAGTAAGCTTACCCGGTACATTATTTTGATGTTTGGTTTTCTTTTAGATATTTTATTTATTGAAGCCCTGTAAAATGTTCACAATTTAACACAGAGATCCATGTTAAATTAATTCTTCAATATAAAGACAAGTTCACTGCATTTTGTTTATGAATAACTTGAGGATAGAGCAATGCTGAAAATATAAATATGATCTCAAAAGAACATTTCTGAACACAAAACTCAGATCTAAATGAATCTGAAAAATGTAAATCAGAATATAAATTGCCCCGTATATGTTCAATCAAAATAGGCACGATCATCAGATACCGGTATTACAATAAAGTATCAAATTATTTTTAGTCAGAATCATAAATAAATATCAAAATGACGACTTTTGAAATGAAAATACTAATACTAATTACACCCTGCAATAGGAAAATATAACATTTCCCACACAACTTTCACAGATGTAATTCTTGATTTTCTACTCGGTTTCCTGGCAACAATGCCTTGAAAATATTACTTGAATATGATACTGGTCAGTGATAAAATATATTTCATTCACAATCGATATTTACAGATACATGTACCGTACCAAAGCAACATTTAGACCTTCATATCCAGACACGGAATACACGGAGCAACTGTACATGATTTCCATTCTACCCTGCAGAGGGGTAAACAGATTTCTTCTCAGACAAAGCACAAATTTAGATTGTATTTACAGACAGAAAAAACCCACGAGAACATTTAGCATCGACAGGCATTCATATTTGCACAATAGATATGACTCAACGGGGTAATAGGCGATTCAATATATTTTGAATACATGTATTGCGAATAATATCATTTTCGAAAGTATCACTGTCCAAAATAAAGCCCTTAGACATGCTGTCGAATCAATCACTGAACATTTCTAATCTCTGTTTATACACAATCTGCATAAATTGCTACTTTTCAGAAATTCACATTCATAAATCTTTGATTTTGATAATCAGCAGTTGTGAGGAAAAATGTTTCTGCTTTCTCGAGAGACACCTCATATTCAGTATATTACACGTCAGAGATATTCGCTTTTATACATGATACAGGAGACTTGTATGCATGTAATATTAAGATATTTTCAGGTCTCCACTATAAAATATCAACAAGTAACGAATGCTTTCAGGATTCGGGGAATACGAGTACACAAATGTTGTGTGTGGAATATGGTAATGCCTCTCCTCTTGGCAAGCCATACAGTTTGTCCATCCAGGGAAGGATGAGATGTTTTCATGAGTGTCGGAATTCCACGTAAAAGACACATCTAATGTCGGCCAAGATCACACCAACACAACACTTCACATCATGACAAGAAGCTGAAAATATAAAATTAAAATAAATAAATAAATAAATAAATTAAATCTAACAGGCAAGTCATATTCCAAGATTGCTAGAGCTAACCTGTATGTAAAAATGTACGTGTCTAACGATTAATAAAAATATAATGGAAAGGATCACATGGAAATATTTCTTAATCAATTTTTTCAAACAAATTAGGCTCCAAAATATCCTCAATCACTTTTGACTACATTTATGAACATGACACACAGAAAGGGTGAGTGAGTGAGTGAGTGAGTATGGAGCTTAACGTTGCTGCGGGAATCTTTCACCCATTTGCGACGATACACAGAAAGGGAGACCATTCATGTACAAAAAGGGAGGTAACTCACTTCCACATTTTTTAAAAGAGACCACAATCCTTGAGGTTATTCTTGATGATGACGTCTGTGACTGCATCAAACACAAACTGCACGTTGTTCGTGTCCGTCGCGCACGTGAAGTGCGTGTAGATCTCCTTCGTGTCCTTCCTCTTGTTCAAGTTCTCGAACTGGAGCTGAATGTAAGCTGCTGCCTCTTCGTAGTTGTTGGTGCCTGAAAACACACGGAACCATTCAGAATTCTGTAAAGTCCATTTCTCAGTACAGCATGTAAAAAATATTGAGAGGCTGCTCCTTTCTAGCTGTTCTGTCTGTACTTCATGTCCGACGCATGCACAGTTACAAAGGATCAACACTTCACAGTGTAACTGTGCATGCATCGGACAGAAAGTACAGACAGAACATCTAGAAAAGATCAGCTCCTGAAATTTCCATTAAATTTGTACATATTTTCCAATATTTCCAATGTGTGGATTAACGTTCACATAGAAGCAACTACCGTAACATTTGACTAATGATTTTCAATGATAACTTCACGGCTAGCTGACATCATGTGTACTTCATGATCACACCTATTTTACCTGAAAGTATGTACATTTCATTTGTATGCACAAGTATATCAAGCAAACAAGCTACATTTTCCGCATGTCCCACTGGTTTTAAGAGAGCTGGGGTGCGTTCAAGCTAGAATACAATGATATTGATATGTATGTATTGCTATGTATTGCTACAGAAGCTGTTCAGCCAGCACGTGTAGCAATACGCGTTAATACTTTTCAGGGCCGTAGTGTTTTGTAGGAAAACGCAAAGCATGAAGGGAACGGACTGGACGTATGCGCAAATAGATTTCCTGTAATTTTCCTACTAACCCGTTCAAGATAGAATACATGCAATACACTACACCAGAATACTTGTATTCTATCTTGAACGCACCACTGCTGTTTAATTTTGAATGAGTTATCTCCCCTCCCACCTGTGAACTCTGGGAAGCAGATGGTCAGCGCAGACTTCTTGATCTTCTCCTCAAACAAGTCCTTCTTGTTGAGGAAGAGGATGATGGAGGTGTCGGTGAACCACTTGTTGTTACAGATGGAGTCAAACAGCTTCATGCTCTCCATCATTCGATTCTGAGGAGAAAAACAACGCAAATATTGTCATGTTGTTTTGATAATAGAAACAAAACTCCTACCACATAAACCCTACTGGCCTCGTGATCATTAGTGGAGTTCAATGTTGCTGCAGGAATCTTTCACCCATTTGCAATGATCCCAAAATCATGAAATATTTGAGCCATTTCATGCTCAAGCTCAAACATTGAGTTGAGCATAAAATTGTACTAAAAAAAAGGTTTTGTAAATTGTGGAGGCATGGAACTTCAAAAGGGAGAAATCACTTAAAATTTTATTTAGCTTGTGGGGTTAACATTTGCCAACATATGCACACACACACTATAAAAATTAATTACATAAAATATAATGACATGTATGCACTTATACATCCTTTTCAACACTACGATAATCATGCAACACCACACGTACCATTTCTTGGTCCTCTGCTAACGTCAGGTCGTACTCGCTCATGGCCACAATGAAGATGATTGCAGTCACACCCTCAAAACAATGGATCCACTTTTTCCTCTCCGACCTCTGACCTCCCACATCAAACATTCTAGAGAAATTATAAAAATTAAATAACAATTGATACACAAGTGAAAAACTTCCTCAAAATATGGATATATATTACAGGCATTGCAATTGTAATTTCTGCGAAAAACAAGCCCGGGGTCTGCAGTCCCCAAGTCACGTACATGGCAAATAAATCGAACCCTGGACAAATACATTTCCACAGATCAGTGGAAAATTGCCATACGGTACCTAATATAAATTAATGATATACGTTAACATAAAACTAAAATTACCAAAATAATGTAAAACTTACTTGAAATGTAAATCTTTGAATGTGAAGTGGGTTTCGACAATGCCGGTAGTTTTGACTCGCGTACGTAGTACGTCCTGTTCTGTGGGGATGTAGGCCGCGTGTGAAATTCTGTCTAAAGCATTCAGGTAGCTGAAACGAACAACATTACATTTGTAGCATTCCAAATTTACATTAAACATTATTTTTTTAAAAACAAAATGTTTGGTGCATTGTACACAAGAATTTAAAATGAATTAGCATTTAATCGATTCCCTATAACTGTGGAATACAATACTTCATGTATAATAATTTTAATAATAATTAAAATAACTTTGGCCCCTCATCGAGAACAACTACCTTCAGAGCATTGAGTTATTCCCCTTAGATTAGTCTTTCGAAGTTAATAGTTTCAGTATATTTTTTACATTGATATTTATAAATATTATTAAACAAATGACTGCCACTGATTCACTTGACAATATTAAATTATAATTAATATATCAAAACTTAGGTGTCAATATTTCAGGTACTGAAAAACAAGAAATATTTTCCACATTTCCATTTGCAGGTATGGCAAATAACTGGAATTATTTAGCGTATTGCTCTAAAAACGTACTTATAAATATAATATAATCTAAGGAAGTTGTTATGGTGTATTTACAGATTTATCCATAACGTTGAACTAGATATGTCAAGTGATATCAACCATGGCATATCCTCTCATTAGCGTCCAACTTTGACGTACAACAATCATGGTTACATATGATTAATATCACCAGCAAGACTTGATCATTAAATCGCAAAGTTTCTATAAATATTGAAACGAAATGTATAGTTTACATTAATAATGAACATAAATGTCTGTCATCATTGTAAAAAAATGATTTTTCGTAATCCGAGTTAGAATGAATATATTAAAGTAAACAAGAGTATGCAGTAAAATATTCAACGAGAATGTTAATTAGCATTCAGGAATGATCATGACAGTGTTATTTAACCAGTTATAGGAAAGTATCTACGTAACTACATGAAACCTGAATTCAAAATGACCAGATTACGAAACCTTCTTGAGTACAATATTCAACTGAAAGCTTTATTCACTGCCTATATAAATTATTAGCGTGAATACAAAATCATACTCAAAATGTTTCATAATCTTGCGGCCAGGTTTTAGAGCCTTAAAATATGCGGAAGATTCTCATCCCTGTATATACGTTAGCAAATTTTGAGTAGTATATATGTAAACTAGGGCTCTGTCCAGTCTCTGCAACTCACTATTCGGCGGAATCGTTGAGCTGGTACTCTCGTGAGCGACTGAAACATTCCTGCACGCCGAGGTCACGCCACAGCCTCTTCATGAGCGACGCCACCTCCGTTGGGAGTTCGCCCTCGTCAGCGCTGCTGGAGAGCGCGAAGAACTGCCTGGCATCCTCCTAGAACATAGAGGATGATAATGCAGGTTAACCGGATAAATAGGGATGATTTTTAAGCAGTTACAATAAAATATAAAAACATATGTGTGTGTCTCTTTTGTGTGTGTGTGTGTGTGACAGTGTGTATGTGTGTCAGTGTGTGTGTGTGTCTCTTTTGTGTGTGTGTGTGTCTCTCTCTTTTGTGTGTGTGTGTGTGTGTGTGTGTCACAGTGTGTGTGTGTGTGTCACAGTGTGTGTGTCTCTCTTTTGTGTGTGTGTGTCACAGTGTGAATGTGTGTTTATGTGCATGCATGTGCTCAAGTGTGTGCATCTGCATGCATATGTATGCACACATGCAACTTACGAGTGTACACTCAAGTACATATTACTATATTATTACATTTATTATGTTTTTACCCCTTCCATGAACACGCAAGGTAAAAAAGTAACGTTGAAACGCCCTGTGTACTTTCTATTTTTACACAACCCTGTATCCCCCTCTAGCTATATATTGCTACAAGGAGCTGGGTTTGTAAAAAGTCTAATTAATTGAAGTGGCTGCCTAAGGGTTAATAGTTTAGTAGATTGAACTACAGAATGTGTGTCTTCAAGTAATACATAAAAAGATACCGGTACACGCTTCTGAATCTGATACCAATGGACATGTACCATATTAACCCTCTCCCTGCTGGATTAGACAGACACAGCTATTTCGGGCATTTCCATTTGCCTTCAGCAGGGAGTGGGTTAATACATTCCTGAGATGTATGTCATAGTTTACTTATCGGGGAAAACTAACTTCTTTGTTATTTACATATCCGACGTTAAATAAAGTTTCATCTTCTATTTGTTATAATTCTCCTTTATATGACAGATGATTCATAAACTTGGTCCTGTCAACTCATACAATGTATGTCAAAAGTTTACTAAATCCCTGGGGGTTGGCGAACATATCAATAGTTGCGGTCAGTGAACTCATTGTTCACATAGCATAATGTTACACACTATTGACAGCTGATGTACTGACATACCCCTATTACTGTGAAGATATGTTATGTCATCTTACAGATACTCCACTCAACTCAAACTAAAACCACAACATGTGTTCGAACAAAATATTTCCTATCCCCATCGCAAGACGAATATTTTCTATTGACAAATGAAAAATCAAGATTGCTACTTTTTTTTATTGCACTTCGAACAATGGATGCCTATGTAAAATAAAGTCCATTCCTATTATTTTCAAAAAGCACAGTTACAAGAACATGAAAAATAGGACATATTGCTTTATTTACCGATATTGGATTTTGTAAAATTTAGCTTACCGTAAATCATCTAAATTAATGATCTAATATGCAAAATAAAATATGATTGTAAAATTTAAAGTGACCATCCAAGGTTTGCACGATATATTTGAAAATGGTGTTAACCCTCTCCATGCTGAAGGCAAACCGGAGATGCCCCTAAGAGCTGTACCTGTACCTAATCCAGCAGGGAGAAGGTTAACAATGTTCGTCATTATTGAAATCCTTACAGATTTGGAATATTTCTGATTTTGTGTGTAGCCATGTTAACCAACCTTTAATAACCTTCTGTAATAAAACCCTTGGGAAAAAGACACCAAATTAGCATGGCATCAGCTGCAAAAGTCATGAATATTCATGAGAATTTCATGAGAGGATGCAGGACCAATCGAAAATCGATGAAAACTGACACATTACACACCGAGACAATGTGGCAATTTTACTCCTCGAGATCTGTGGAGAAAGTTTCAGTGTTGTCATGTGCGATTCACATCTGTTGGCCAAGATAGAATAACTCAGAATTAGAAAGAGATAAAAGAATACTGTACATAATTTATTTGTTGCAGGTGTCTTAACGATTAGCAAAACATCTGGGTTCGTCTGTAGACTGTATGAAATGGCATATGTCTGCAACTCAAACCTGTTAAAATTACTGTATACAACCCAACCCAATAAAATGTATTGTCAGTAGTGAGTGAGTGATATGGAGTTTAACGTTGCTGCGGGAGTATTGTCAGTAGTAAGCGAGTGAATATGGAGTTTAACGTTGCTGCGGTAGTATTGTCAGTAGTGAGCGAGTGAATTATTGTTTTATGTCACAGCGGGAATCTTTCACCCATTTGCCAACTACTTATGATTGAATGTGTTTCAACTGCTATATTTTAATTCAACAGCCACTAATTTCTGGAAGTATTTTTACAAACTAAGAATGTACTTGGAAATGTGTCACTACACTCAAGTTTAAGTGTTTACAAGTAGTCATTCCCAGGATATGGGCGGAGGTTTATATTAGTTAAACGTGACAAATTTGATTCCATCATATACATGATATACGATGTAATAATTTATTGATGAAATATAAAATGTAATATAGGTCACAATTTTAAATAATAATTTCCAGATTCATTCATGCAATATACTCTAAATGGGAGTCCACTCAATATTATAATATTAAATTTAATGCTTGAATTATATTATTCCAGTATCATGCCATTCTAAGAATAATACAAAAAATAATATCTTAAAAGTCACAAATTCACTAGAAAAACAACATGTTCAGAAAGCATAAATGAACAAAGGGCAATACATAAAAATATGAAAGTGCTATTTCCAACTACATAGTGTGATGATGGAGTTTAACGTCGCTGCAGGAATCTTTCACCCATATGTGATGATCAAACTACATAAAAGATTTTAATAACCAACATAAAGTGAAAAAAACTTTGATTGACACAAAATTAACCACGTACAGAAGATACAAATAATAAAATATTGAAGCAGCTGATGGCCTCCTAGGCTAACTACTTGCACGATCAGCACAGCGCTAAATATTCAAACATTAAATCCGCAATCATCTCCGAAATAGCAACAGACGCCGTTGACACAATTCCCTCCCACCTGATCAATTCTCTGGGGGGTGGGGGAGAGCAAGGGGTGAGGAGGGAGGCAAAGCTAAGTATTCTGTTCGCCAGCGTACATTATTCACCAATGATACCTAAACGTCTTGACAGAATCCCTCCCCGGATCCATATATGTCTTCCAGCGGACTCCAATTTTGAGTAATAAACATCTAACAGTGGAAACATATTGATCCCGGGTTTCTCTTCCTTCGCCGTCATCACAAATAGGAGCCATTAGACGGCCGTAGACACGAACAGCTCTAACCTAGGTAAATGGTAGCGACTCTATGGCAGGTGTTCCACACGTTTGGCCATTAAGCCCAGAGATAAGTAATAACATGAAAGGAAAGCTGATGACATGAATGTATCAATTATTGAAAAGACGATGATGATGATGACCGTCTCCGATTCGTCTTTGCTGCAGATGTCCAATTTCAAAAGCAAATTGTGTAATTCTCATTTGCGATTTATTCATAAATGGTGAGCATCTCCGATTCGTCTTTGCTGCAAATGGGCAATTTTCGAAAGTAAATTGCGTAATTCTCATTTGCGATATATTCATCAAGTGCGATGAGGTAAAGGTAGGAAGGGGGTCGATAGAAAAGCGACGGTTTAAGGACGGAATTTACGATGGTCTCATTAAGGTGTTCTCGTTAACGTGTTCTCGTTAAGGGGACCCTCGTTAAGATACTCTGTCTAAGATACTCTTGTTTGTTCCGCGAGCTGGACTAATTGGAATGAATGCTATATCGGGTAACTCTGGTAATGGTTCTAATCAGTGACAACAGTTCAGTGGTTTAACATGGACTTCCTAGTGAATTCATGCAATTCTACTGCTAAATTCTACATGCTACTGTTATGTATGTGCCTATAAGTTATAGTCAGTCATTTTATGGCCGCCCATTATCTAATGACTGCTTAAAACGAAATAAAAAAAATAAAATAAAAAATATATAAAAAAAAATATTAAAAAATTTAAATTGTGGTTTAGAGCTGCTTTCAAGATTCTTTCACTTCTATCAGTTTACGGCAGGAGGAAACCCGCAACATCCATAGCACTGAAAGTTGCAGTAAACCTGCAAGCACAGGCTAGTACTGTAAGGATGATAACTGTATTGTCATGGTACAGAACTCATCCTATTGTGCAATTTCACATTTCCACTGACAATTTTTGTGGTTTAAGGTTCATTTGAATCAAGATAAATATCACAAAATACAAATTATTTCATACACAAATCTGTTACTATATTAAAATTATAAAATATTTCTATCACAATTTTCGTGGAATAATATCCATAGGAATTGGATAAACATCGCCATGGAAAACTATCATAATTATTTTATACAAACAATTGTATCTGGTCACCTATCCACACATAAGTATGCGACAGTCACATGATACACACCGCTACTACCATGACAACAGTCATAGCCCAACCTCACACACGCAGACTTGGGTATCAGAGATATCTGGACGCACCAATAACGGCTCTCATTGCAAAATACTTTCCAGAATCAATTCTGAAGTCAAAAACAGCAACTAGAGCTACGGGTACTGACTCTAAACTTTTCTAGCTTTTGTGCATTTTGCTAAACTGAAAACCTTCATGTATGAGTCACACTAAGGAGTATACCAACATCGTGTCAACAACTCGTTGACATGAGAGATGAACGTGTGATACATGTTCTCATAACCATAATTACGGGTTCATACACAATATATGTCACACTGCGTTGATTACAAGTTACATAAAGCGTAATATGACAACTGTGTAATCATTATTGCATATAGGATTCCATATATCCAGAAATATCAGAATATCCTTTTCCCTGGCGTTCGAAAATTATTCATAAAAAAAATGGGTTTAGAGCTGCTTTCAAGATTCTTTCTCTTGTATCACGACAACTAGAAGCAGCTCACTTGAGACGAGTGGAAACATCTGTGAAGCTGACGTAGAATTCTTTCGACGGTGGAATCTGGCCCCAATCCTTGGCGTAGTTCTTGAGAGCCCGACATAAAAATGGATATATTCTGAAAACAAGTTACAATAAACACTGAAAACAAACTTAACTTTAAAATGTACTTGCCCGAATAATGATATAAATAACAAAACATGAAATTTCTACTCGCCCGTAGGATACCTTTAACATTACGAGA